>PVKS010011992.1:0-55021 GCA_004027875.1 Aplodontia rufa | reverse complement strand
TTAGTTGTGTACATGGTGCTGGGGTTTGAATCCTCCTCCTCACGCATGCCAGGCAAGCACCATAACTGCTGAGCCACCGCTCCAGCCCCTCAACTCATCTTTCTGACCTGAAGTTCTTTTTTTTTTTTTAAAGAGAGAGGGACAGTGAGAGAGACAGAGACAGAGAAAGAGAGAAACAACTTTATTTAGTTTTTCACATATCCATAGTTGCTCCAACACTCAGTTGTGTACGTGGTGCTGGGGTTTGAACCCGGGTCCTCGTGTTTGCCAGGCAAGCGCCGAAACCGCTGAGCCACGGCTCCAGCCCCTGACCTGAAGTTCTTGTTGATGTCTACCTCACTAACTCTTGCTAGTTGAAGTGCCCAGCCTCTCTAGGGGACAGAGAGACAGGCCGTGCTCCCTGTCCTCCCATGTTGTTCAGTCTGTGTGGCTTGTGCTCTGCCGTGGTCCAGAGGTGCCACCATTCCTCTCAGTCCCCGCTCTGTGCCTTCCAAGCACTTTTTAGCCCAGGAATAAACATGCCAAAAGGAAAAAAGAAAGGCCATTTCTAGGGTGGAGGGCCTGCTCACATGTTCAGGAGGAGGCACTAGGCCAGCTGGATTCTTGGCCCGAGCTTGGCAAACCCTCGAGCAGGTGCAACTGGAACTTGAAGCTTGTGTTCAGCAACTCCACTGACTGCCAGGGCCTGTTTTCTCCCTCAAGCTTCCTGGTTCTCTCATAGCCTGGGAGTGCTAAGTTAACCCAGAAGCCCTGGCATATTAGGAAGCACGAGGGGCAGGCAGTATTAGTTTCAAGGTTTGGGATGTTGAGAGAAGCACCTCGGATTTTGTAATTCCCTGCTTGCAGCAGCTTCCTACCCATTTCTCCCCTAAACGCCACTCTCTCCATTTCCCACTTGTGGATCAGCCACAGCAATTCAGCATTTGGGCTTGCCTTTCTCCTGCCACAGAGGTTGCTCAGGGCTGCTGGAACCCTGTAAGTGTGAGCCTGTTCTCAGCACTCAAACCTTGCTTTAATGTCCACCAGCAAAAAGGACAGTCGGAGTCACTCAAACACAAAATCCAACCAACCAACTCCTACATTCCTGGTACCAGCGGATAAGTTTTTGGATGTATGGAAAAAAATATTTCATGTTTGTGGGATGGTTGATGGTGATATTCCCAGTAGATTAATTTGTGCCTGTCTAAGGTCTAAGTCAATACTTTCTCCAACTGGTCAGAACTGGCTTCCAAAATAAGGCAGGCAAGAGACAGAAGACAAAGCACAAACTTTGTCAATGAAGATAAAGTCTGAGTTAGAAACATTCAAAACCTCTTCAACCAGAAAGACTTCCGATATTAGGCAAAGTGAACAGGAATTCTCCTCCCTAAGTCTTAGAATTCAAGAATGAGAGATGGGGTGTTTGAATGCTAAAAACAGGTAGTTTAAACCCCAGAAGTGAAAAACGTTCTTAAATAATGGTAAACGTGGAAATGCCTCTTCCCAAGAAGTGATGCAGTCTCTTTATAAGAAGCAGTGGGAAGGGGAAGGGAGGGATAAGGGTGGGTAATTGGGAGGCACTCCTGGGGGTAATTCTAATATCCAGAATCTATACACATTTTATATTATTTTGTTAAAAACTTGTATGGTTGTTCTATAATAAAACTCTCAATAGAAAAAAAAGAAAAAAAAAAGAAGCAGTGAGAATGGGCGGTGAAGGGGTGAGGCAGGGGGGTGGGTTTCTAACTTGCATCTGCACCTGGGAAGCAACTGTGCTCCACTGAATTGTGTCTTCTGATTTTACTCTTGGAAGAGAACCCTGGCCAATCACCGGCCAGCCCAGGCGACAGCTCAGAGAAGTAGAGGAGTTTGCAAAGAAGAAGGGACAATCATACATTAAATAAGTAAAAGCATGCACCCCCATGTACGCAGAGCGCAAAGGCTGGATGCACCCTGGTTTTCCAGGAACAGGTCTCAGGGACATGTCTCTCTAAGCTGTAGGCAATTGCAATGGGTAAGTTTCCGTTGTGGAGTGCGTTAGCAATAATGGTCGAACAGTTGTCTGACATTTGGAAAATATATCGGGAATTTAGAGTAGAGGGAGCAGGAGGAAAGAGGTCCTGTGAAAGGCCAAAATGTGAGGCTTTTGGAAGAAGTGGGTGAAGGGAGGGATTTCCCTCCCAGCTAATATCTTCATTGTTCTGATGTGATTTTAAAGACCCCAGCTTGCTGGAAACCACAACAAAACTAAAATTAAAAGCAGGAGAAGTTGATTTTGGCTTCGCAATATGATGGTAGATTTTTTTTCTGCTCGGAAATTCGCCTGCCTGGAGGCCCTGCACTCTGCTTAAGATGCTTTCCTGCCTGAGGACTCTGCTCCCAGGGCAAGGTTGTGCATATAAAAGTTTTTATGTTTTTTTCTGTTTTTAACAGAGATCGAACCCAGGGGCACTGAACCACTGATTCACATTCCCAGCCTTTTTTTTTAAGAGAGAAGGACAGAGAGAGAGAGAGAGAGAGAAAGAATGAGAGAGAAACACATGAGAGAATCAATTTTTATTGAGTTTTTCACATGGCTTTTGTTGCTCTGACACTTAGTTGTGTATGTGGGTGCTGGGATTTGAACTCGTGTACTTGCACATGGCAGGCAAATGCCACAACCACTGAGCCACCGTTCCAGTCCCATCCCCAGCCCTTTTTATATTTCATTTTGAGACAGAGTCTTACTAAGTTGCTTAGGGCCTAGCTAAATTGCTGAGGTCTTTGAACTTGTGATCCTCCTGCTTCAGCCTCCTGAGTTGCTGGGATTACAGGGTTGCACCACCATGCCAGGCTCCAAAAGGGGTGTTTTGGTGGTTAGTTTGGGTTTTGTTTTATTTTGGTACCAGGATTGAATCCAGGGATGCTCTATCATTGAGTCACATCCCCAGCCCTTTTTATTTTGAGACAGGATCTTGTTAAGTTACTGAGGCTGACCTCAAACTTGTGATTCTCCTGCCTCAACCTTCACAGTTGTTTGGATTATAGGTATGCACAACAGTGCCAGGCTACTTTGGAATTTTAAATCAGGTTAAGAAATACCTATCTTGGCCAGGTATGGTGACGCACACCTGTAATCCCAATGGCTGGGGAGGCTGAGGCAGGAGGATCACAAGTTTAAAGTCAGTCTCAGCAATTTAGCAAGCCCCTGTCCCAAAATAAGAAAAAAGAAGGGCAGGGAACATGGCTCTGTAGCTAAGTGCTGCTGGATTCAATCCCTGGTACCAAGAAGAAAAAAGAAGAAAAAAATTACCTATCTTGTCTCCTGGATCAATATTCAAACGACTTTTGCTAAAGGGTTCTTGGATCTATTGTTTTAAACTTTGCGTCTGATCCCGCCTCCTTGCTGGTGGGGAAGGTCATGAATCTACACACAGAGGCTTGGGGCTCTGATACCTCGTGGCCCCGCCTAGCTGCTACAGGAAGAACACAAGGCATTTTTGAACACAACACATTTAACACTCTCCCTTTCCCTCCCCCTGCCCCATCTCCTTTCCCCTTAGCGCCTATCTCCTGTACTCTCTGCTCTTCAGAAACAAATCCTAGGAAGTGTTCATGGAACTGTACCTTGGGCTTCAGCTCCCCGGCATCATTCCTGGGCCCAGCGCTCTATGGATGATCAGGGCAGGCGTGGGCGGGCACTGCGTCCTGCGCCCAGCGGCTGGGTTTTAACCTGACTCTGGTCCTGGCCCTTGGAGCAGCCTGGCTCTCAGGCTGATGTTGCTGGCCCCAAGTGGGGGAGGTGTCCGTCCTCTCACCCCCACCAGGCAATTATCACAAAGGGCCCCTGTGGCCAGGACACAGGAAAATAGTGTCCCTGAAGAACCCACTCCGTCTTCCACTTGGGCTGCCTCCCCAAACACAGAGAACTAATTAAACTAGAACAAGAGTTGCATTCCTTAAATAATTGCTGTATATATAATTTTATTTTATTTTTTCAGCTGCTTTCATGCTTAGTTCTAGAAACACTTTACAGAGCCCAGGGGTCAGGTCTATTAACCCACCTGAAGAGGAGTAGACCAAGGAGGAAGTGACTATGTGACCTTATCGGAGTTAGCTGGTGGGGCCCAGAGATGGCTCTTGGCCCCAGGCTGGAACACCCCCCCCCCCCCGTCCTGTGCACAGGGAGGGATGGCTTTTGACTCCTTATTTATGATATGTCTCTTTTTAAGTTTTTGTCCTTGGTAGGGGGAAATCCCTTATGTCTGGTCCTAACATAAAACCATAAATCAGGGTCAGGAACCTTAGATTCTACCATAATGTGCTGTATGAAAAGTAGTAATTTATACCTACTTCTAAACACATAGGAGTTGGCTGGCAACCTGGGTAGGTCATTAGATTTTTACAGAAGATGAGTTACCCCTCAAACAGCTGGCTTGGAAACCTCATTCATTCAAGAAACAGACACTGGACTGATACATAGCTCAGTACTGGGATCAGCCCCCAGCACCGAAAAAACAAGCAAACAGAAAGTAGACCCCAGAACGGACAGGGTGCCAGGGGCCGGTGGTGGGGCCACAGGCATTGGCAAGATTGCCCTGCCCCTGCCCCTGCCCAGCGATGGTAAGCACTGGACACTGCCTGGCCATTCCCACGCCTGACCACAGCCAACATGCCAGGTAGATAGTATTCTCCCCATTTTATGAGAGAGGCACCAAGGTTGAGCGGTACTAACTAACTTGTCCAAAAGGCTGGTGTAGTAAACAGCAGAGCCGCTAATAGGGGTCTATGTGACTCTGAAATCCATATTGAGGAGAGCCTGGAAAATCTTATGTCCCCCAGCTGGGGAATTCAGCAAATAAGGGCACTTCTGTGGACTCCCGGACACATTGTCGTCCTCAGTCCCTGCAAGACTGCTCTTATTTTAATATTTCATGTTGATTTTTTTTACTTTATTCCAAATCCAACCCACTTTCTTCTGCACTCCCCTGTAGGTCCCTCCTCTGATGTGTCTGGTAAAGCAGTGTTTGGATGTGTATGTATCCTTATATTGTTTTGTATACGCAAATATTTGTAATTTACCTCAATGTACAATGCCATAGCTCTTTGTTTCTTCCCTCTTAATGCCCTTTTAATAACTTTTCACTTTGTTACATCTATGTCACGATGTGTGCATTTGGTGTTTATAAAAGTAAACATGCATCTAATATATTTTATTTATCTATTCCATGAGGGGGAAATGTGGAGCTTGCCTTTAATTTCTAGCTGCCATAATACTGCATCAAACATTCACAGATACGTTCCTTATGGACTAGATCTGTACATTCTGACATGGAAAGATGTCCTGGACACGTGGGTAAGTGGTAAAAGTCAGTTGCAGAACAATGTGTAACATGTGATCTCCTCTTTTGAAAAAAAAAACTGTGTACGTGTGCAAATACATTTGGGTGCAAAGAGGAGGCTGGAAGGAAAGCAAACAAGCAAGTGGTTGATATATTTGTGAGTCACTTGCAATTCCATATGAATATTAAGCTTATCTTTTCCCTTTCTACAAAAGAAGCTATTAGAATTTCAATAGGGATTATATTGAGAGTACTGTCATCTTTACAATATTAAATCTTCCAATCCATGAACATGGGATGCCATTCTATTTATTTTGGTCTTCTTTAATATCTTTCAGGAATGCTGGTGTTAGTGTACAATTATTACACCTTCTTGAATTTATTCCTAAATCTTTTATTATTTTTGATATTATAAATGAAATTATTTCTTAGTTTCCTCTTCAGATTACTCATTGCTGGTATGTAAAAACACAGCTGAGGGGGCTGGAGTGGTGGTTCAGAGGTTTTGGTGCTTGCCTCACATATACAAGGATGCTGGTTTGTACACCAGCACCACATACACAAAAGTATCTGAACAATGAAAGCTACAGGAAAAACTAAATAAAATTGATTCTTTCTTTCTCCCTCTTACTGTCCCGCTATCTTAAAAACAAACAAACAAACCTTATTTTCGTATGTTAATTACACAACCTGCAACTTTGCTGAATTCAATTATTAGCTCTAATAGTTGAGGTCTTGTGGATTCTTAGGGATTTTCTATATGTAAGACAATTTCCTCTTCTTTTTGGATAATTTTTATTTCTTTTTATTACCTAACTGCTCCAGCTAAACTTTCAGTAAAATGTTGAATTGAGGAGTACTGGAGTGGTGGCTCAGCAGTTGGAGCGCTTGCCTGGCATGTGTGATACACAACTAAGTGTTGGAGAAAAAATAACTAAAAATTGTTTCTTTCTCTTTATTTAAAAAAAGTGCTGAATTGAAATGATAAAGCAGGCATCTCCACTTTTCTTCTTAATCTTAGGGGGAAAGTTTTCGGTGTTTCATCATCGTGTTAGTTGTGGATTTTCATAAGTGTCCTTTACCACGATCAGGAGATTCCCCCCCCCCTTTTTTTTGTTGTTGAAGAGAAACAGAGTGAGAGAGAGAAGAGAGAATTGATTTTTATTTTTTCATCACTTAGTTGTGTATGTGGGGCTGGGGTTTCAGCCCGGGTCCTCACACATGCCAGGCAAGTGCTCTACTACCAAGCCCCCTTCCAGCCTGAGAAGAGTTCTTTCTACTCATAAAGTATTGAGTGTTTTTTTAAATCATGAAAATGTGTTGAATTTTGTTAAGTTTCTTATGCATCTATCATGTTGGTCCTGTGTCATATTACCTGGATAGATTTTCATATGATGAACTACTATTTCACTCCTCGGGTGAAGCCTATGTCATGGTGCATAATCCTTTCAGTGAATGGCTGGATGAAGTTTGCTAGTGCTTTGTTGAAGATTTTTGCATCTATATTAAAGGAGATGTTGGCTGTAGTTTTCTTGTTATGTCTTTGTCTTTGTCTGGGTAATGCTGGCCTCATAGATGGAGTTAGAAAGTGTTCTTCCTTCTATGTTTTGGAAGATTTTGAGAGGGTTTAGTGTTAATTCTTTTTTAAATGTTTTGTAGAATTCACCAGCAATTCATTGGGTCTTGGACTTTTCTTTATTGGAAACATTTTTACTGTTTACTGTTTTGTAATAAGTCGGTTCAGATTTTTATTTCTACTTGAGTCGGTTTTGTTACTTTATTTCTTTTTTCTTTTTTTTTTTTTTTTAAAGAGAGAGGGACAGTGAGAGACAGAGAAAGAGAGAAACAACTTTATTAAGTTTTTCATATGGCCTTAGTTGCTCCAACACTCAGTTGTGTACATGGTGCTGGGGTTTGAACCCGGGTCCTCGTGCTTGCCAGGCAAGCGCCGAAACCACTGAACCACCGCTCCAGCCCCTTGTTACTTTATTTCTAAGAATTTTTTTCCATTCTATCCAGTTACCAATGTGTTGATATACAATGAATGGTTCATTCTATTCTATTAGTATTATTATTATTATTACTGTGTTTTTATTATAATTTTGGAAGGGAGAACTGGAGATTGAACCCAGCAGCACATTACCACAGAGCTATACTATATACCCAGCCCTTTTTATTTTTATTTTGAGAGAGGGTCTCACTAAGTTGCTTAGGGCCTTGCTAAATTGCTGAGGCTGGGTTCAAACTTGCAATCCTTCTGTCTCAGCCTCCCAAGCCACTGAGATTTTGGGCATGTGCCACTGCACTTGGTGCTTTGTCCCTCTCTCTCTGTAGAGTAGCTCTTGCTATCCTGTTCAGACTGGCCTCTAACTCCTGGGTTCACGCAATCCTCCTGCCTCAGCCTCCCAAGTAGCTGGGACTACAGACATATGTTACTTTGCCTGACTCTTATAATCCCTTTTATTTCTGTAACATCAGTAGTAATATCAACTTTATTTCTGATTTTAGAAATTTATATCTTCTCATTCCAGCTACAGGTTGTTTATTTTTCTCAAAGAAACAATAATAGCAGGAGTAAGTCCTTTCTTATCAGGGATTATATTATAACTAACTGTAAGTTAATTAAAATGTCCAATTAAGAGGCAAATTTCCACTATTTTTAATTGTCGGGTTCTTCTTCCCTTGTTTATTTTTAGTTTCATTCCATTGTGGTCATAGAAGATGCTTTGTACAACTTCAGTCATCTAAAATTCACTGAGTCTTGTTTTGTGGCTTAACATATGGTCTATCCTTCGGTGTATATTTCATTGTTGTTAGGTGGAGCATTCTGTATCTGTTAAGTCTAGTTGGGTGTTAGTGTTGGTTAAAAACTGTGTGCTTGTTGATCGTGTGTCTGGATGTTTTGTTACTGAAAGTGAAGTATTGAGGTTTCCAACTGTTGTGGAACTATTTTTCCCTTCAGTTCTCTCAGTTTTTTTCCTAAAGTTCAGGAAATAATACCAATAATTAATAAATAGGGTGGCATCAAGTTAAAAGTTTCTGAACAGCAAAGGAAGTAACATGTGAAGACGGAGCCTACAAATGGAGAAAATCTGTGCTAGCTACTCTTCTCACAGAGGATTAATATCCAGAACATATAAAGAAATAAAAAAGCACCAAAAAGATACATATAACCCAATTAGTCAATGGACAAATGAACTAAACAGACACGTCTCAAAAGAAGAAATACATATGGCTAACAAATAAAAGAAACAATGGTCAATATCATTAGCAATTAAGGAAATGCACATCAAAACCACACTGAAATTTTATCTCATTCCAGTTAGGATAGCAGCCATCAAGAATACAAACAATAGGGGCTGGAGCAGTGGCTCTGCAGTTACAGCACTTGCCTGGCATGTGTGAGGACATGGGTTCGAACCCTAGCACCATATACACCACAAATTGTTGGAGCAATGAAAGCCACATGAAAAACTAAATAAAATTGATTCTTCTCTCTCTCTCTCTCTCTGTTAAAAAAAGAATAAAAATAATAATAAATGATGGAGAGGATGCAGAGGAAAAGGAACATAACCACTATGAAAATCGTTATGGACCTGATTCCTTATAAAATGAGTCTGGCTCCCTTTTGTGCTCTCTTGCTCTCTTCTTTCTTGGCCCTTCTCTCTCTCTCTCTCTCTCTCTCTCTTTCTCTCTCTCTCTCTCTCTCCCTCTCTCTCTCTCCCTTGTAGTATGGGGGTTTGAACCCAGGGGTGCTCTACCATTGCACTACATCTCTAGTCCTCTAATTTTTACTAGGTTGCCCATGCTAGCCTCAAACTTACAATCCTCCTGCCTCAACCTCCCAATCATCTCCTCCTCCCTTTCTCTTCTTTTTCCTCCTCTGTCTTATTCCTTCTCCCTCTTTCTTCCCCCCTTTTTCACTCTCCCTCTCCTTGTCCATCTCTTGCCCTTCTGCCTTCTGCCATGGGATGATGCAACAAGGTGACCCTGACCAGATGCTGGTTCCTCTGTCTTGAACTTCCCAACCTTTAGATCAGGAGTCGATGAATTTCTGCCCATCATAAATTTTTCAGTCTGAGGTACTCTCTCATAACAGCACAAAATAGACTAATATGCACACTTTATCAATACATGTTTACTTCTTTATCTCTTGTAAAATTTTTTGACTTAAGGTCTTTCATGCTGGTGTTGGGGATTTAGCTCAGTGGCAGAGCGCTTGCTTAGCATGTGCAAGGCCCCGGGTTCGGTCTTCAGCCCTGAATAAAAGAAAAAAACCGTCTTTCATGCTTGATATTAGTAAAGCCACCTCAGATCTTTTCTGGTTGCTATTTATATGGAATATCCTTTTTCCATCCTTTCATTTTCAACCTGTGCCTTTGGATCTCAACTGAATCTCCTTTACACAATGTACATTAAATCTCATTTGTAAAATCCATTCTGCCAATGTTTGCCTTTCAATTGGAGAGTTTAATTAATTTACATTTAATGTGGTTATTAATGCAGATAGATTTACTTCTGCTTTTTTTGCTATTTTCTACATCTTATGCATTTTTGTTAATTCCTCCCTTACTTCTTTTTTTGTGTTTAATTGTTTTTTTCTAATGTACCACTTTGATCCCCTAATCATTTTTGCTGCATATTTTAATTAGTTAATGGTTACCATGGGAATTACAATTAACATTAATTCTTAAGTTATAACAATCTTGTTAAATTATTGTCCACTTAGTTTGAATAGTGTCTTAGTTGGTTTGGGCTGTCACTACAAATCACCATGTACTAGGTGGCTTATAAACAACACCAATTTATTTTCCACAATTCTGATAGCTGGAAGTCTGAGATGAGGGTGACAGAATGCTCAGGTTCTTGGGAGGACCCTCTTATAAGTTCCAGACTACCAACTTCTTTTTGTACTTTCACATATTAGAAAGAGATTAAGAGAGCTCTCTGATATCTTCTTGTAGGAACACAAATCCAATCTGTGAGAGTTCCACCATCATGACTCAGGTAACTCCTAAAGAATACCCATCCAAATAATCACATTGAGGATTAGATTTCAACATGTGAATTGAGGACAGGGACACATTCAGTCCATTGCAAATAGTACGTGAAAGATATTTTATGCCTATACAGTTCTTCTTCACCCTTTTATGTTGTTATTGGCACAAATTACATTTTTACACATTGTATTCCCATTAACATAGATTTGTAATAGTTTTGTATACTTGTCTTTCTAAATCATATAGGAAGAAAATTAACATACCCAAAACCCAAGTATACTAGTGTTTATGTTTACCTGTATACTTGATGTTCTGTGCTTCTTCATATGGCTTGCACTGTCTGATATTTTCCTTTCAGTCTGAGGACTCACATTATCATTTCTTCTAGGGTAGATCTACTAATAAAAACTACCTAAAGCTTTTGTTTACATAGAAAATTCTTAATTTCTTCTTTGTTGTTAAAGGATAGTTTTGCTAGATATAGACTTCCCCTTTACAGCTTTTTTTTCTTTCAGAAATTTAATTGCCATCCCATTGCTTTCTTGCTTCTATGGTCTCTGATGAGAAATCCGCTGTTAACCTTATCATGGCTCCCAGGTACATGAAAAGGCAGTTCTTACTACTTTCACGATTCTCTCTCTACTTGTGCTTTTTGAAAATATGATTATGATGTGTCTCAGTGAGGATTCATGGTTCTGGTACTGAGGACTCTATTCCTTTCCATTGGTTTGCCTCTCCCATTATACTAGTACATATTTTTTATTACTATAGTTTTATAGTATGTCTTACAGTATGGTAAGGCAGGTCCCACTTCTGTTCTTTTCTTAAATTAAGCTGGTTATTTGTAAATTTTTATTTCTTTATGAGATATTTAGAATAGAGCTTCTAAGATACTGTTAGTTTTTTATTAGAATTTATTGAGTTTACAAACTAATTTAGTGAGGGGACAGAGAAATGATATCTTTATGTGTGAAATCATCCTATTCAATAATATGTTACAGCACTATATTTATCAAGACTTTCTTTTGTAAAGTTATGAGGGTTAAAATATTCTCTTTAGAGCAGGGGTCGGGGGGAATAGCTAATGGTAGGGTGATTGCCTAGAATAGTTGAAGCCCTGGATTCTCTCCCTACCAATGAAAAAAGAAAACCTCTTTAAATGTATTATGCCTTCTTTCCTAGATTAATTCCTAGGCATTATTAGAGTTATGTTGGTTTCATATGTTTGCTAATGTGAATGGTATCTTATTTTCTTATATTTTCTAGTTGACTGTTAATGATGTGGAAGAACATTAATAATTATTATAAATGTATGTCTAACTTTATAGGAAACTGGAAATGGTTTATTAACCATTTTTAGAGAGAGAGCGCCAATTTTATATATTTTTTTAATCTGGCTTTTTGTTTTCCAACATTTAGTTATGTATGTGGTGCTGGGGTTAGAACCTGGGTCCTTGCACATGCCTGCAAGTGCTCTACCACTGAGCCACCTCTCCAGCCCCTGCCAAACCATTTTTTGAGAATGGCTGGATTATTCTGCATTCCCATCAGCAATGTATAACAGTTCCAGTTGCCCTACATCCTCTCAAATACTTGGTATTGCAGTTTTTATTTTAGCCTTTCTAATAGGTATCTCATCCTGATTTTAACTTGCATTTGATATTGAATGATACATTGTATGCTCATATATTAAATGATATATTGTGTACTCATTTGCTCTCCTTATATCCTTTTGGGTAAAGTGCATGTTCATCAGTTTTATCCATTTTTGAATTAAAATTTTATTGAAGTAATTGTATATTCACCTGCAGTTATGAGAAATAGTACAGAGATTCCATATATCCTTTACCCAGTATCCCTCACTGACAATGGCATGTAGAGCCACAGTACACTATCATAACCAGGGAATTATTATGTAATTCACCAGTTTTTTTCAAATTTCCCCAGTTTTACTTGCAGTTATTTGTGTGTGCATGTGGTTAATTCTCCACAATTTTGTTGCATGTGTTGGTTTGTGTATCCAACACATCAAGATAGAAAACATTCCACCAACATAAGGATCCCTCAGTTTACTGTTTTAGAAACACCCAGCTTATGTCCTGCCCCCACTTAACATTGGAAACCACTAATTTCTTTGCCACTTGTAAAGTTTTGTCATTCCAAAAATTAATATAAGTAGAGCCATACAGTATCCCCTTTGGGGATTGAAGCTTATCACTTAGCATAATTCAGTGGAAATCCATCAAACTTATTGCATTTATCAATAGTTCATTCCTTTTTATTGATCAGTATTATTCCATAGTGTAGAAGTACTAGTTTGCTTAAATATTCACCTACTGATGGAAATCTGAGGTGTTTCTACTTTTTGACTATTATGAATATAGTTGTTAATAACATTTATGCTCAGGTTTGTGTGTGAATGCAAATTTTTAATTTTCTGGGATAAATGCTCAAAATATAATTGCTGGTTTACATGGTAAGAGAGACCAAACCATGATTAGAATTTTAGAACTTTCATCCCTCCCTCATACCACTGGAATGGGACAGGAGCTAAGAACTGAGTAATAAGTGATAAATGATAATGCCTACCTGATGAAACCTTCATACTAATTCTTAAAGTATGGAGTTGTTGAATATCTCTGTTTGCTGGGAGTATGGTGCACCCCCAGCTCCACTGGGGCAGGAGTTCTTGATGTCAGGAACCTTCCAGACCTAACCCTATATACCTCTTCATCTGTCTGTTCATCTGCATCCTTTAAAATGTCCTTTATAATAAACCAGTAAATGGAAATCAGTATTTCCTTGAGTTGTGCAGACCCTTAATCAAAGCAGGGAATTGCAGGAACCTCCATCTTACAGCTGATTGGTCCGAAGCCTAAACACTTTCTGCCTCAATTCAGGAGCAAAATATGGATTCTCACTTTCACCACCAATATCCAGTTCTAGTGAGAGTAATTAGACAAGTGAAAAAAAAGACATCCAAGTTGGAAAGAAGGAAGTAAAAACCACCTGTTAATAGATGACATGATCCTCTATACAGAAATATCCCCAAAACCCACATGAAAACCATGCGAGTCAGTAAATGAATTCAGCAAATTTTCGGGATACAGGACCAACAAAGAAAATTCAGTGTGCTTCATTGAAACAACAATGAATGATCTAAAAATGAAATTAAGAAACAATTCAGGGGTTGGGGATTTAGCTCAGTGGCAGAGCGCTTGCCTAGCATGCACAAGGCCCCGAGTTAGGTCCTCAGCCCTGGAAAAAAAGAAGAAAGAAACAATTCAATTTATAATAACATCCAAAAGAATAAAATGCCTATAAAAATTTAACCAAGGAGACAAAAGATCTATACACTGAGTATGTTACTGATAGAAATTAAAGAAGACATACAAAAAAGTAAAGATATCTCTATTCAGAGATTGAGAGTCTTGTTATTATTTCTTTTCTTTTCTTAAAGAGAGGACAGTGAGAGAGAGAGAGAGAGAGAGAGAGAATCAATTTTATTTAGTTTTCCATGTGGCTTTCATTGCTCTGACACTTCATTGCATATATGGTGCTGGGATTTGAACCCATATCCTTGCACATGCCAGCCAAGATCTGTAACCACTGAGCCCCCATTCCATCCTTATTATTATCATTATGATTTGGAGAGGGAGCAAGTGAGTCAGAGAGAGAGAGAGAGAGAGAGAGAAAGAGAGAGAGAATCAATTTTATTTGTTTTTCCATCTGGCCATTGTTTCTCCAATACTTAGTTGTGTATGTGGTGCCAGGGTTCAAATCTGGGTCCTTGTGCTTACAAGGCAAGCGCTCCAACCCCTGAGCCACTGCTCCAGCCCTGAGACTGTTAATATAGTTATGATCCCCAAAGTGATCTACAGATTCAACATAACCCTTATAAGAATTCCAATGGTCTTTTTGCAGAAATGAAAAAGTCAATCCTCAAATTCATATGGAATTGCAAGAGACCTTGATTATACAAAACAATCTTGAAAAAAACAAAGCTGGAAGATTCACACTTCCACTTTCAAAACTTGCTGTGAATCCACAGTCATCAAATGGTAACATACTGAGATAAGGACAGTCATATAGACTACTGGAATAGAATTGAGCCTCTAGAAATTAACCCACATCTTGACCGTCAACTGATTTTCCATAAGGGCATGATTATTATCCAATGGGGGAAAGAATAGTCTCTTCAACAAATAGTGTTTTGACAATTGTATATTCATATGCAAAAGAATTAACTTGGACCCCTGACTCACACTATGCACAAAAACTAGTGGATTCTTAGATATGGTGTCAAAAAGAATAGACAAAACGAGTGACAAGAAAATTAGAAGCTTCTTTTTTGATAGATTCTTATGAAGGTGAAAACAAAACCTGCAGAAGGGGACATCTGGAACATATTTTTTAAATATTGCAACTCGAAATTGAAAGGACAAACAACACGATTTTGAACTGGGCAGAGGTGTTGGATAGACGTCTCCAAAGAAGAGAGAGGTCCAACAAGCATGAAAAAGACCTCAACATCACCAACCACTAAAAAAAAGGAAAATGAAAATCAAAACCACATGAAGGGGCTGGAGAGGTGGCTCAGCAGTTACACCGCTTGCCTGGCATGTGCAAAGATGCAAGTTTGAACCCCAGCATCAAGTGTCAGAGTAACGGAAGCCACATGAAAAACAAAATAGAAGTGATTCTATCTCTTGCTCTCTCGCTGTCTTCTCTCTTTAAAAAAAACAAAAAACAAAAAGTTGTGGGGCTGGAGTAGTGGCTCAGTGGTTATGGCATGAGCGTGAGTACACAAGTTCAAACCCCAGCACCACGTACAAAACTAAGTGTCTGAGCAACAAAAAACCATGTGAAAAACTAAATAAAATTTGATTCCCTCTCTCTCACTGTCCCCCTCTCTTTAAAAAAAAGCATTTAAAAATTTTATAATTCGTTAAAATCTAGGTGCTGTTGGAGAGGGTGGCTTATGGGGATAAAGCCCAGGGCCTCACACATGCTAGGCAAGTGCTCTGCTACTGAGTCATTCCCGCTGCCCTTAAAATTCATTCTTATTTTTCAAAACTGTATAGGCTGTTCTAATTGCTTTACTTTTCCTACTTGCATTAAATCGATTGCTCAGTCTCAGGAGAACTGACATCCTATACCACATTGACTCTTTCCATTTTCTGAACATGGTAAGTGTTTTCCATTTATTTGTGACTTCTTTTGACCAGCGTTTGAGAGTTCTCATCATAACTATCCTATACATGTTATATTTGTGTCTGTTTCATTTTGAAACATTGTTTCTAGTCTGTAGAAATATAATTTTATTTACTGACCATGTATTTCGTGTTTTTTTTAACCTTACTTATTTTAGAAATCTTTATAGGTTTTTAGGCTCTTCTACATCATGACTTCTTTTTTTTAGGGCGGAGGATCAAACTCAGGGCCTTGCGTGTGCTAGGCAAGCACTCTGCCACTGAGCTAAATCCCCAACCTCCATCATGACATTTTTTAATAGGAACGGTTTTGGTACTTTCCTTTCCAGTTAGGATGTTTTCATTTCTCCTTGCATTACTGCAATGGCTAAGAGTTCTAGTGTTGTGTTGAGCAGGAATAATGGGAGTAGGTACCTTGCTTTCCTTGATCTCAGAGGGAAAGTGCCCAGTCTTTCATCATTAGTTATATTAACTGCAAGCATTTCATATCTGTTCTTTTACAGGTTGAGGAAGTTCCATTTATTCTTAATTTGCTGAAAGTTTTTGCCATAAATAAATGGTTCAGCTTGGTGCAGAGGTGCATGCCTATAATCCCAGTGACTTAAGGGAGGCTGAGACACAAGGATTATAAATTCAAAGCCAGCCTCAGCAACTTAGCAAAGCACTGAACAACTTAGCGAGACCTGACTCAAAATAAAATATAAAAATGGTTAGGGATGTGACTCAGTGGTTAAGCACCTCCAGGTTCAATTCCTGATTAAATAAATAAAGTTATAATTCTTTCTCCATCTTCACTACAGTGCCCATTTCTAGGTTTTGAGTTGGAACTCAAGAAATACCAGAGGAAAATAAACAGTAAGCCCATATTCAATTAAGTAGCATTTTTTCAATTCCTTATGTTCTTCCCCAAATTACCTATTGTTATTAACTCTTCAGGGTTATCCAACAGCTGCTGTATGCATTCTCTCTGCATCATAGTCATTTCAATGTAACAGTAAAGGTGAAGAAAGCATTTCACTCCATCTTACCTAGAACTGGAACCCCAATACCAATAGCTTTCTTTCTGACTCTTTATTCCTTGTATATTTTATTTGTTTTCAGGTTTTAGTGTGCCTGCTAGAATTCTCAATATAATTTTGTTTAAAATCTATGATGATCTTGAATTACATGTTAACTAATATTGGACATAGTACTCTTGTCTCCTTTGATTCATATTTTTCTGATTTCATATGTTCTTATCCTTTTATGATTAATTTTCTAAATATCTATGTTATGATTTGGATCATAAGTGTCCCTTAAAGACACTTGTTTTTAAGGATTGGTCCCCAAACAATAATGTCATTGGAAGGTGGTGGAACCTTTAAGAGGTGGAGCTTAGTGGGAGGAAATGAAATCATTGGGGAATGCCCTGAAAGGGAATTGGGACCTCAGCTCTTTCCTGTCTATTTGCTTCTTATCTTCATGTGGTGATTAGTTTTGTTCTGCCACATGCTGACCACCAAGTGTTTTATTTCACTATCCAGGCTCAAAGCCATGGGGTCAAATGACTATAGACTTTCTGAAATTATGAGCCAAAACACAGTTTTCCTTTATAAGTTTATTTTCTTAAGTATTTTGTCACATCAATAGAAAATTAATTGATACACCATATATCTCATTTTAAAACTTAGTATTAGCCTGAGGTTTCTGTCTTCGGTCAAATAATTTAACCCATTTACATTTATTGTAATTACTGTTTTATTAGGTCTTATTCTTGCATCTATTTTTTCAAGTTTTTGTTTACCACACTCTATTCATTCATTTATTGGTTGAGTTGTCTGATGAGGGCTGCTCTCTGCTTCCAAGATGGCATCTTGATGCTGTGTCCTCCTGTGGTGGAAGGTAGAAGAGCAAGCTGGCTGGTGACTGCATGAGACTTCTTTTATAAAGGCCTTAATCCCATTTGGGAGGGAGCCCTCATGGCCTAATCACCTCCAACAGAACCCCACCTCTTACTACTATCACATAGGCAGCACCTAGACTTCAGATGGAACACAGCCAAGCCATTATAGCAACAGAACATACAGTCATGCACCACACAATGACATTCTGATGTATCACTGTGGTACATGGCAAGTAGTAACTGGCCATAAATGATCTGTCAAAGTGGTTTGTACCACACTTCTTGACAGACTACACATGTGATGGTGGTCCCATAAGGTCATACCACTGTGTGACACCACAGCCACCTTAGTTTGTGTGAGTACACTCTATGATGTTCACACCATAGCAAAGTTGCCTAACACTACATTTATCAGAGTGTATCCCTAACATTAAGGGACACTTGACAGTAACTGCTTATATACTAAAGTGCCTATGATTTCCTTAAGAGTTTGCTTCATGTCTCGAGGGCTGACTGAGAACAGAATGCTCTAATTGTGTGTGAGTCAGTATCTGTAAGAGCAAAAGAAACTCCCTGCAAATATTTGGCGATGTTTCCTAAATAAGAATGCTCTAAGTCTGCTCTCTTAAAAGTGGAGAGTCTAAGCCAATTCAATTACATCCATGTTGAAAAGTAACATTATGTAAAATTGCACACAGGTGCTTTTCTCGTTCCATTTTGGGAGAGTTGAGGGGCTGAATGCAGGCAGTATAGGAAACTGATCATGCAAACTCTACCAAATGAAATGGTATAGAAATTACACCGATTATTTACACAACGAATGTAAAGACACTGAAGAAATGGTCTCTATCTTAAATCTCATTCTTTAGAGATAAAAAAAAGCTAATTCGTGTGTAAACAAAATCACAGCCCTTACAACAATGTCTAAATAACAAAAAAATGTGCCCAATAAATATGTTCACAATGTTGAATGAGTGACTCAACAGAGTCCTTATCTTTCTAAACGTCCTTGGGAGCAGACTCCTTAGGCAGAACCAGTTTTTGTCAATGGTTTAACAGAAGCATCAATGTGAGAACTGCTGAAAGTGATAGAATTTATAGCACCAGGAATTCTGATTGCAAAGAACTCTTGGTTGGCTAAACAGGTTTTAATGATAAATGATAAAATATAAGAAGTATTAACTAACTGGCCATAAAGGACCTTTCTTTTTTATATAAATAATTTTTTAAAGAGAAAGAAAGAATGTGTGTGTGAGAGAGTCGATTTTATTTATTTTTTCACCTTGATTTTGTTTTTCCAAAGGCTGTTTATATGGTGCTGGGGATTGAACTAGGGACCTTGCACATGCCAGGCAAGTGCTTTACAGCTGAGCCACTTCTCCAGCTCCAAAGGATCTTTCAAAGTAGTCTGTACCACACTTCTTGGCTATCAAGGCACTGGGTGTTAAAGTACAGAGTCATTACTTTAGGGTAACTCTAGAGTGAGGATGAAGGGAAGGACTGGACACCAACCAAAGGAAAGGGGAGAGAAAATTCCTTGCTAAGAGGATACATGATAAATAAGGGGAAAAGAGAATAGGTATGTTAAACTTCTGGCTTATTTTTCTTCTCAGAAATTACCTAAAATAGTCAAATGATAATTAAAAAGAAGTATGATCAACAGGAATGCTAAGAGGGAGGTGAATTATGATGAGATTTTAATTGAATACTCATGTACAAGTTATTTAACAAAAGACATAAAGCCAATGTAAGCAGATAAATGGAAACTATTCTGAGGGTACTTTGAGCTCCTGGGGAATTGCTCCATGTATGTTGGAGGGTAATTATCATTATTATTTTGTTCTTGGGCATCCAGGAAACCAATAATTAACCTATGCCACTGAACTCTTAATGAACGAGTCACTGTGGGGCTCATTAAAAGTGGTACAGTGGATTGCGTAGTTTCAGTTCTTAACAAGCTGCTCAAGTGATCATTAGGGACAGCTGGTATCCCTTCTGCACCACCCTCATTATGAGGCAGTTGGGATGCCTGGTATTCTCATAAATGAATACCCCAGGCGGGAGGCCAAGAGGGTCCTCTTGCAAAGCCATCTTGAGGAATTGGTCAAGTTTTGGTTGTCCTCGGAGGGAGGGAAAGACAGCTCCTCTGGTCTCAATTAACCAGGCTCCAGTGGGAGAGAGGGCTCTGCTGAGTAGCAATTTTTTTTCTCAAAGATAGTTTATGGCAGAGATTGTTAAAAATTATTTACTTCTTACAAACTGACCTATTTTTGAGTGAAATGTTATCATGTCTGAGGTTTGCTGTAAAATACCGCAAAGCATACAACCATCTCCAAACAAAACACAAAAATTGGAAAGGGATAAATGAAATGAGACTGCAAGAGGCTCACAGATTTTTAGGCCTACAGGGAGTTCATTATTCTATTCTTTTTTAACGTATGTTTGAAATTTCCCACTTAAAAAAACTTTGAGATAGGTGTATGTAAATGGATTGTCTATCGCCTAGATGTATTATTGTATTACTGTCTATGGTTCCTTCAGTTATAATTAAAAGAACCCTCAAGTCACACTGGCTTTCCCAGTGAAGGGAAGGTGTAGATTGATGTAGCTGGAAAGCCCAGGGCAGCTGAAGGCCTCAGCTTGATCCTGCAGCTCCTTGATGTACCAAGACCTGAATTTCTGTCATTCTTCCCTGCCATTGATGATGTTGGTTTCATCCTAAAGCTCACTTCTGTCCCAGTTTCAAGGAGACTGTCAATGGCTATTAGGTGACTTGTACTAGCTGGCAAAAGCTGGATTTGTTCTAGCATTTCCAGTAACAGTCCTGAAGGTGCTGGCTTCAGGTCACATACCTAACCCAGAGCCACTGCCAACCACAGAGGTAGAATCCTCCTCTAAATCACTTAGTTAAGGTCACATTCTCCACTCCTGGAACCCAGGGTCAGGAACCTCTCAGATCCCCAAATGGAATCAGGGTTGTTGGAAAGGAGGAAAAGTGAAATGGGTATTTGGAGGCAGTAACAAATATCAGTCACACTCCCTACGTATAAAGCTCCTGGTAGAATAGAATAGAGAGCATCAAACACTATCTTCTGGAAGTAAAATATTCATGTAGAGCTGTAGTCTGAGATTAGCAGGCTAGATGGTCTGCAGAGGTGGAAATTTCCTTCATGACAAGATGGATGACATCCTGTGCAGAGGAGAATGGTGGTGAGGGCCTAATGCACTCCATCTGGGGGCGTCTTTACCCCGCTGTCTTGCCTAGTGTAGGGTGAGTGCTGGGTTGGTTCTGGCTGTCCCAGGCTGTGGTCAGTGGAATGTGCTCCTGCCGCACAACATTTTACCCATGACTTGAAGAGTCATTATCACTAATACGCACATCAGGTACCAACATCCTCATTTAGCGTGGCTATTTTTCACAGAAGCATTTGAATGTTTAAAAATGTACATACTTGTGGCTGGAGAGATGGCTCAATGGTACAGCACTTGCCTGGTACATGTGAGGACCCAGGTTTGATCCCCAGAACCACATATACAATTAAGTGAAGGAAAAATAAAAACTAGATGAAAAAAATAAAACTCTCTCTCTCTTTAAAAAATGTTACATTTAACATCTGCCTCTATAAAATATAGCTATCCACAAAGTGTGTTTTTGTATTGATACGTGTGTCACAAATATACAGAGAGAAGCCCATTACAATGCTGTAGTTTAGTTAGGTAGCTTTTCTCATATTTTGTCAATCTGGTAGAGTGAGCCCTTGAGAACATAAGGCTAACGTACCACAATGTGTTTTCCTCAACTTCACGGCCCTTGCCAAGCTACCAAATCTGCCATAGTCTCTCTCCATTTTGTTTTTTGAGCAGGGGTTACTGGGGATTGAACCCAGAGGTACTTTACCACCATCCCTTTTTAAATTTTGAAATAGGGTCTCATTTAGTTGCTTATGGCCTTGCTAAGTTACTGAGGCTTGAACTTGTGATTCTCCTACTTTGGCCTCTCGCACCTCTGGGATCACAGTTGTGCAGTACCACGTCCAGCCACAGTCTCCCTTTCAATCAATATCCCATGTGAGGGAGGGAGGGAGGGAGGGAGAGAGAGAGAGAATCAATTTTAATTATTTTTTCATCTGGCCTTTGTTTCTCTAACCCTTAGTTGTGTGTGTGGCACTGGGGTTTGAACCCAGGTCCTCACGCATGCCAGGCAAGTGCTCCAACCACTGAGCAACTGCTCCAGTGCAATAACCCATGTCTTGGAAATATTTTTTACTCTTAACAGCTGATAAAAAGATTTCAAATAAATATACTGAAGGTGTCTCAATGGTGCCAATGCATAGAATCTTGTACAACTTTGGATTAGTAAAGTGAAACTTTTGTCCAGTGGCTTCAGGAACAACAAGGAAATGATTTGAGAAATAGAGGAAATGTCACCAAGAGAAATAGGAATTGGTGGAAGTGATTTATCATTGTGAAGGGCATCAAAACTACCTATGGAATAGACTGACTGAATAGGCAATATCTATTGTGATATTGGATCAGTAATTAATAACCTTCCAAAACAGAAAGCACCAGGGCCAGATGGATTCGCTGGTGAAGTCTACCATACATTTAAGGAAGCGGATATGCCAATTTCCCATAATATCTTCCAGAAGACAGCAGCAGAGGGAATGTCTCCTGCCTCATTCTGTGAGAGCATTACTCTAATATAAGAACCAGACAGACATTATGAAACATAAAAATATACACCCCACATTTCTCATGAACATTGATGAAAAAATACTACTTCAAGTATTAGCAAATCAAGTCCAACAATATAATAAGAACTTTAGGGGCTAGAGTGGTGGCTCAGTGGTTTGAGTGCTTTCCTGGAATGTGCAAGTACACAGGTTCGAACCCTAGCACGTGAGTACATAATGAAGCGTCAGAGCAACGAAAGCCACATGAAAAACTAAATAAAAGTGATTCTCTCTCTCTCTCACTATCCCTCTCTCTTTAAAAGAAAAAAAATAGCATTATAGGGACTGAAGTAGTGGCTCAGCAGTTGAACTGCTTGCCTGGCATGTGTGAAGACCCAGGTTCAAACCCCAGCACCATATACACAACTGACTGTTGGAGAAACAACAGCCAGATGAAAAAAATAAAGTTGATTCTCTTTTTTCTTCTCTCCTTCTCTTTAAAAAAAAGAATTATATACCATGTTCAGGTGGGATTGCAATGAATGCTTACATGTTGCCTTGACACCTATTGTGCATGTAAGTTTAATTTTCTCATACCCAAAGCAGGGCTGGCTTACCTAGACAGATTGTAGTTGCCTGCACGCTCCCAGTGACTCTGTGGACAATTTGGACACCTGCCTTACAGAACTGCCCTGTGGGACAGTTGGATGTGGTCTACTTGTCTTGCTCCACTGATTTCCACACTCCACAGAGACCACGCAGGCTGGCCACAATTGTCCCCAAAGCTGCAGCATGCCTCTGTGTGATTTGAGCTGCTGGCTCTAAACCTACCCACTAGAACTCTTACAGGAAGCGCACCTAGGTAACTAGACCCCAAAAGTGCCCAAGCCGACAGGTTCATGGCCCCTCGCTCTCCCCTTGCTGAGTGAGCCTGTGTCTCAGATTCTCCCCACTTCCCATGGGTCCTGTGAGGCACGCTGCCCTCTTCTCTCTGGAACTGTAATAACACTGCTGCTGTTATTTTGTGTTTTTCTGGATTGCTTCCTCTGTGTCTTAATGACCGACACCCAAAACTAACTTCTGTCCCAGTCAGGGGTCACCTAGAGAGTGGCTACTTTGGTAAAAACAAACTGGACACAGTGCAGCCACAAGGGCTTTATTTTGGCTTTTATTTGGCAATCTGAGTTTCCAGTCCACGACTGGTTGGCTGTTACTTTCAGGTATGCGGCAAGGGAGCATACCATGACAGGAGTGTGCAGTGGAGCAAAGCTGCTCACACTGTGCTCAGCGAGCAAAAAGAAAGAGGAAGGAGATGGGGTCCCACCATCCGGGAGCGCACACCCCCAATGACCAAAACACCTCCCACTGGGCTCTACCTCTAAAGCTTCCACTCTCTCCCAACAGCACCGAGCTGGGGACCTTGGGGGCACATACCAGATCCACACTGTAGCCATCTGGATGGAGTCTTCCTGGGAAGAGTGCTAGAAAGAGTATGGGCAAATCTTTGAGGCTTCCCACTTCAGGTCACCTAGAAACTATACAGGAGAACCCCGTCCACATGGAAAGCACTTCGGCCAAATTAATTCCCTCCTCACTAGAAAGCCTAGAAAAGGGCAAGAGGCAGCTTGGTCCATGGCACACAAGGGAGGTATTCAGTGAACACCTGGAGGTGGAATGACTCAACAAACATTTGGACCGTCCTTTATGGAATCCAACCCTTTAGCAACCTCAACTGTCTCTGAACAGAAGAGATTGCTTGGCATCCTTCCTCACACAGGGAAGTTCAGCACATACTCCTTAGTCCTGAGCTGACAGAAGCCCTAGGAGTGTTGGAGAATGATTTGAGGCAGAGGGGTCATCCACGGGCAGCCTGGTGGAACGCAACGTGGGATGCCAGGAGGCAGCATGCCTGCAAGCAGCCACATCCCCAAGTCACCAGACACACTCTAGATGTCTACAAGTCATCCAGCCCCCCATACACACACAAAACTTACCCTAGAGCATGTATCTTGCTTGACTTCTAGGTTCCCAAAAACGAACTTTATAGATTATACACCTGTTCTCAGAATACTCTTTGGGATTACAGCCACACCACTTCATGCTTTAGATAGAGTTGATCAGATAGAAATTCTTTGACTTGAAAGTTCCTTAAAAATTTTTTATCTTTGTTAAACCCAATAAATATGGTGGTGAAAGGCTGTAGGGCAGTTGCCTGTGAGCACTCTCCCCAGTCTCCCCTGTATTCAAATTTTCTTTTCTTTTTTTTTTTTTTAAAGAGAGAGAGGGACAGTGAGAGAGACAGAAAGAGAGAGAAACAACTTTATTTAGTTTTTTCGCATGGCCTTGGTTGCTCCAACACTCAGTTGTGTACGTGGTGCTGGGGTTTGAACCTGGGTCCTCGTGCTTGCCAGGCAAGCGCCGAAACCGCTGAGCCACCGCTCCAGCCCTCAAATTTTCTTTCTTTCACACAGAAGTTGGACTGCCCGTAGCCATCCGTGGCATAGGAATTTTCATTTCAAGGTCTGATCTAAGCCCTCCTGTCCTCCCCATCCAGTTAAAATGTGTCAAGATCTCATGATCAGCTTGGGTTTTTGGACAGTCTGCTCAAAGGCAAGAATCTAGATCTAGGATGGTTCTAGCACTGTGGCCGCCTAGACCAATGTGGGGATAGTAGGGCAGTGTAGACCAAGAAAACGACAGAGTTCTCAGAAATAACAGCTCTCTGAACAAATTATAAATAAAGCACCATTCTGGTTTGTCCTGGAAATCATCTGGCTTTTATGGAGGTCATATTCACTAGAATTTTAGTATTTAATGTTTAAGGCTAAACCTAGGGTTGTGACTGTCATATTTCATTTTTAAGCAAAGCTTCAGAAAACCTTTCTTCTAAATTTCACCCCAGATTTCAAGCCTAAGATATTGTGAGGCACTGTGCTGATCGCTAGTCCAAGCCAGGGCTTTCCCGTTGCAGGCTTTTCACTGCAGAACTGCAAGTTGCGGTCCTATTCCTGATTTCCTGCTCAAGTTTCTCCCCAAATGTCACCCCTTAGCCCAGAGCAGCCACCTTCCTCTCTACACCGCTTGGAGAGATGTGCTTTTGCCCTATGTCTCTTCTGTTTTCTGAGGTACAACTCACAGTAAGTGTAACAGACAGCTAGCTACCAAACCATATTCTGAAATCTGCTGCACTCACATGAATGGAAGGCAACCCCCATCCCCTCCTCAGTCCAAACATCAACAGACATACGTGCAGGAGGTGTGGAGGGAGAGGAGACAAAGATGGGGGAAAAATAAAGCCACAGAGGGAGGGTTGCCTTGAACCACTCATTTCCCCTTGCCTTGTCCCTATGACTACAGTCTTGAGAGCCTGACTCCACTGGAATTCCATCTGCTCAGTCAAGCAGCCAGGAACAGCAGGATCTCTTAAAATAAAAAAGCCAAGTTAAATGAAAAGGGAAATTTTCTTGAGCTCTACAAGAGCAGCCACCTCCAACTGCTCTCTTCTATGCTCTATTAAAATAAACAGGCTGGATTATGCTGCACAAACACACAGCACCAATATGTCCATGATTTAACATAATATTTATTTTTTATTCCCACAAAGTACATTACAGGTCTGGGGACTTTAGAATAGCTAACCTCTATGCAGGTACTCAGCATTCTAGAAGGTTTTGGTCTCATGACTCCTCAAGCTATATATGTGATTCCATGATTAAGGCAGGAGAGTACTGAAGTCTTGCACCAGAAGACAAAGGCTTCATGACCCACTGACCAAATCGATCTCATGACTCCGTTTTACTGCGAGGATCAAGAAAGCTAAACCATTCTTCTTTTGGCCTCCTAAATTCACTGGAATATAAGCTCCATGAAAGGATGTGTTCTCTTGTTTGTGTATCTTAGCATCAAGAATCGTGCCTGGTACACAGTAGGCCGTCTTTAAAAAGAGCTGAATGAATGCAGTGTCTGGAAGAAATCCACATGCCCCAAGAGAAGAGTCAGAGTTCCAAGAGTCTGAGGCCGAGAAGCCAGGCAGACCAGAGCTTCAGAGCCAGCTGTTCTTAAAAAATAAACTCAGTGCAATTCTCAGAAAGCTCCAGACCAAAGCTCAGGCGGCTCTTGTGACGCACTCCATAAAGCACCAGGAAGTCAGCTTGGCATAACCACCCCAAGCGCA
The DNA here is from genome assembly GCA_004027875.1 of Aplodontia rufa. Classification (NCBI taxonomy): domain Eukaryota; kingdom Metazoa; phylum Chordata; class Mammalia; order Rodentia; family Aplodontiidae; genus Aplodontia; species Aplodontia rufa. The sequence goes on along the minus strand of PVKS010011992.1, from coordinate 28,779 downwards.
CAAGCCTGAATGGAGCTGCAACAGCCACAGACGCACCTGCTTCCTCAACGCAGCCAGTCCAACTGACCACTGGGAAACAGGGGACAGGAGAGACATACACAAACCACATTTCTACTCCGGGCCAGGCCGCTTCCAGTGCTCTACTTTCATCAATCCATCCCAAACAACCCTGAGTTGAATTTCTCTATTTTAGAGAAAATGGAGACACAAGAATGTTTCACAAACCACCCAAGAAATGCTCATCAAGAAAACAGGAATGTTTTGTAAGCTAAAATTACATATAACTCATTATTCAGGCTGGCTGTGCAGGAATAACAGGATACATTGGTCCTATTAGTCCTATGATGCTAAGTGATAGCCAAGACCCTCTAGCAATGGGGTCTTAAGCAAGTTCATGTGTGCATGTGTGTGTGTGTGTTACTGGGGACTGAACCCAAGTAATTGTACATGCCAGGCAAACACTCTACCACTGAGCTACATCTACAGCCCTCTGTTATTCTGAGACAGGATCTCCCTAATGCCCAGGCTGGCCTGGAATTTGTGATCCTCCTGCCTCAGCCTCCCAAGTAACTGGGATTAGATTACAAGTGTGTGCCACATTGGCCCTTATCTCTTTGAGTCTCAACTTCCTCATTTAAAAGAGACTTGGAAGAGATAATTTCTTTAATCTCTTTCCTGATATAACTAAAAACCATAAAGGAACAAACCTGAGTTACTGTTTTACCTAAACAAGTCTGTTATAAAGAAAATCCACAAGATATGCAGACTAACAGCAGTCCATCAGATTAAAACCTGAGGCTGCTATTAAACACTGTGCTGGAAAGAACAGAGGCGGGTGGACCCTGCTTTCATGGATGCACATCTGCCTATACTGTGTTACGCTGAGCATCAGTTACCAAACCTTTCCTTTTGGGAACCTGATCTCTGCTGACTAAACACCCAAGTTTCTATAGCAAGTGAGCCACAGGATCCTGCCTGTAGCACACATATTCCAGTTCTCAAACATTCACTCTTTTGTCCTTAACAAACAAAAGCCAAATTAAAAAGTAAACAAAAACTAAGAAGTTGATCTTAAACTCCTACTGGTTTTCTTTCATGCCTTGGACAAGTGCTAATTTTTATGGCTGCTTTATCCTATTGAAATCGTGAGGTAAGGAAAGTCTACTTTTATCACAGAAAATCCTTACATCTAATATATATTCATGGCTAAAAATTCCAACCCGTTTTCATATGCTCTCATTAGAGATGTTTTCCATTTTCCAAACACTACCAATGAGGCATAAAATAGTGCATTATTAGTTCATCTAGCAGATTCCCTAGTGGTGAAGTAAATATGGTTTTATCACAGTAAAAATTGTGCCAACAAAAGGATTCAAGAGCTGAAGTTGCTAAAAAGTTCAAGGAACTCAAATGACGTCCAGCTTTGTGAACAGTGTCCAGTGACAAGAGACAGAAAGTCCAATTTAGCTTCTGAAAAACTTCCATTACAATTCATTTCTGCCCCCACAAAATCACTGAAAATGTTAAGCCTGTTACCCTGAAGACAATGGTTTGCAATTAAACACAGATAAATGTGAATTATTTTTCATCTTGGAGAACTATGTTACAAACGTTTCTACTATCCATGTTCAAGAGTGACTGAGCAGATCGATGCAAAACCATCAGCATGTACATCTGTGATCAGAGAACTACTGACTGGCTTCATCTGCTACCTGAAGCCAAAATTGCTACTTTCCATGTACAAACCCAAGAATCCATTATTTAGATGCCCTTAGAACATCTCTCTTGTTCAGGAATCCCCTGATAGTTAAAACAGTAAGTAGTAGTACAACTAACATACCCAACACAGGGTCAACATCGTTTCCTTTCTATGAACGTGATATTTGTAACCAATTTCTGATGATGAAAAATTCTTCATGCTTCATGATTTTGCTTCCCCCCCCCCAACTTCAGTGTCGAGATTCATTTGGTCAATTTCTTCAGAATGAGGACACTGGACAAGCTTCCCTTCACTGGTGGAGTTTCTGGTGTCTAAGGAGGCTTGAGCGCCTGCTGAAGTTTCTCTTGCATACACCACAGGAATAAGGCTGTTCCCCTGTGTGGGTTCTCCGGTGTTTAATAAGGTGGGAGTTCTGACTGAATTTTTTCCCACATTCATGGCATGTAAAGGGCTTCTCTCCTGTGTGAGTTCTTTGGTGTGTGTGAAGATTTGTATTTTGACTGAAGCTTTTCCCACACCATGAACATTTATATGGTTTTATTCCTTGATGTGTTGTTAAGTGCTTATTAAGATCTGAACTCCATCTAAACCTCTTATTGCACTGTTGACATTTATAAGGTTTCTCTTCTGTGTGAATTCTTTGGTGCTTAATAAGGTCAGAGCTAACTCTGAAGCTTTTCCCACATTCCTGGCATTTAAAAGGCTTTTCTCCTGCACGATCTTTCTTGTGAAGATCCATAAGTTTCAGCAGCTCTTGTTTCCATGTTGAAAGTTTCTTTCTTTTCTTCACTGGAAAATCTCGGTGCCACCTCCCCACTCTGTGTATGTCACCATGATTTTCTTTGCCCGTTGTTTTCTGGGGAACTTTCATTTTGGTCTTTTTTGATACTACATCTCTTGGTGCTTGTATTTCTAAGTCAGAAAGAGATACCAGCTGATGATTTTCAGTGTTGTTTTTTAGTTTTAACCCTGCTGGAATAAACATAAGACTCAGCTGTCTCTACTGCAGAATGAGAAAACCACAACGGAAGGAAAAGCTCAATGGTGTTAGATTTAAAAGGTAATAAACAAACATGGGTTGGGCTGGAGTGGTGGCTCAGCAGTTGGAACACTTGCCTGGCATGTGCAAGGACCTGGGTTCAAACCCCAGCACTACATACACAAGTGGAGAAACAAAATCCAGATGAAAAAAATAAAACTGATTTTCTCTTTCTCTCACTCCCCCATTCTCTCTTTTATATGTGTGTGTGTGTGTGTGTGTGTGTGTACATATATGTATTTTTTTAAGAGAGAGGGACAGTGAGAGAGACAGAGAAAGAAGAGAAACAACTTTATTTAGTTTTTCACATGGCCTTAGTTGCTCCAACACTCAGTTGTGTACGTGGTACTGGGGTTTGAACCCTGGTCCCCGTGCTTGCCAGGGAAGCACTGAAACCACTGAGCCACCACTCCAGCCCCCATATATGTATTTTTTAATAATTTTAAAAAATACATACATGTGTGTGTGTGCGTGTGTGTGTAAATATAAAGGTTCACATCAAGGCATGTATGTCTCTTCCTCCCATGCTCATGGTGTATTTACCTGTAGGAAACTCTCTGGGACAGTCTTTGAACTCTGAGGATCCTTGAACCCATGGCTCTTCCCCTTGCTCTAGACAGGCAATCACTTTAGGTTTGGGGAGCACAAATAATGCTGTGAAAATGGAAAAATGAGATCAAGGACTTTAACCTCACAATAAACTGGTCCACTCATTTCAGTTTATTCAGGAAGACCGAAGGACACATCTACAAGTTTGTTCCCCAAGATCCAGTATTCCATTTATACTACACTGCATCACGGGCAGATATGCAGAGCAAGGACTAAGAAATAAGCCCAAGGTGGATCAATGAAAAGGATACAGGGAACGGAAACCCAGTGCACATTTCCCCTCTTCTGTTGCCAAGAATACCCTCTGTTCAACCAAGAGGGAACCAAATTCCAGAGGTTGCAAGAAATACAGGCTGTTTTTAATAACTCCTTAATAAAATTCATCCCAGGTAAGATCACATATAGCAGAGCCAATGCGAAGGACAGTAGGCTGGTATCATATCACATAAGTGACTATTGTCATAATTACAGCTGCTTATTTAGCTTTTATTTATTTAGCACCAGGCCACAGAGGATGATCCATCCTAGAGCTCACAGTTCCACATCCAGGTAGAGGAAATGGACCAAGAACACTTGGTGGTCCTTTTCTAAATAGACTGTCCTGTATGGGAACTATGCATCACTCACTCTTTCAATAAATATTGAAGCTAAGGATTTAACGCCATGGCATAGCATGTGCTTCACATGCACAAGGTCCTGGGTTCAATCCTGAGAACCAAAAATAAGCATTTATTATGAATTGACTTATTAAGGCACTACGCTGTGCTAGTCACTGCTCTATGGCTGGAGCTATAGTGGAGAAGTCCACGTCCCCTGACTTCATGAAGCTTACACTCTAGTGCACTAGTGAGGCAAATGAGTAAACAAAATATCTCAAAGAATATCAGGAAGTGAAAAATGTTTTGAGGAAAACTAAAGATGGTTAGAAAGATTCTAAGATTCTGTTCTGAGAAGCTTATTTTACATAAGGTTACATGAAGCCCTCCTTGAGAAAGCAGTATTTGAGCAGAAACATAAAAATGAGAATTTTGCCACATGGCAGGAAAGTATGCCAGGCAGAGAAAAAGAGAGGTAGAAATAAGTACGCAAGATCAAGAGGATTAAGCAAAGATGCAAGTGGCAGGAAGCAAGGCCAGATCATGGAGGGTCCTGGTGCCCTGGTAAGAATTTTGAACTTTATTCTGAATTTAGGAAATCACTGTGGGGGCTGCAGCAGTGGCTCAGCAGTTGGAGCACTTGCCTGGTATGCGCAAGGACATGGGTTCAAACTCCAGTACACATATACAACTAAGTGTCAAGCAATGGCCAGATGAAAAAAAAAAACAGAGAAAGAAAAAGAAATCACTGTGCAATTGTGAAGCAAGGAAATGTCATAATCTGATGAGATTCTTCAAAGACCACTCTGGCTACTGTGTGATAAACAGACTGTGGAAGGCCAACAGTTACAAAGCTATCTGGTTTGAGATGATGGTGGTTTAGACCAGGAAGCCAACAGTTCAAGATGTTGAGCCACGGGTGAAGTCAGTATATGATAAAGTGGAGTTAAGAACACTTGCCAGTGGGTTATTAACAAGATATAAAGGCAAGATTACAGGATAACTGGGGAGGTTGTTTGTTTTGTTGCTCTGACCATCTAGGTAATGGTGGTGCCCTCTACCAAGATGGGGAAGATGTGGAAAAGCAGATTTGGAAGGAAAGAGAGGGAATAGATCAAGAATTCTATGCAGGGTAAGAATAAGAAATGACCAGGTACATTTGGGAAAAGTCACCTATGTAATCTGGACACACCTTCTCCCTCCCCACACCATCTAGTTGAGGATCAATCAGTAGTAAAAGAGTGGGACTCACAGGATTTCATTCTTAGTAAGGTAAGAATGAGACAGGTTACTCAACTTCTACACAAAGGGAGAAAGAATCTTTACCTAGCGAGATGACAGTCTCATAGTTTTCCTGCATTACATCATTGTAGAGAGCCTTCTGAGTGGGATCCAATAACTCCCATTCTTCCTGGGAAAAATACATGGCTACTTCTTCAAATGTCAACAAGCTCTAAGGAAAAGAATGGACTTAGCTCAGTACTTGTACTAGGGAAGCAGCTTGACACCTGGCTGAGACCTGTACAGTAGGCCAGACACTAAAGGAGTCAACAGTACATGATTACAGTCATGTGCTACATGAGAATGTTTTGATCAACAGGCCACATACTTGAAGGTGGTTCCCTAATATTATAATGAAGCTGGAAATTTTCTACTGCTTAATGACATCATAGTGCAATGCCCTTCATATGTGTCTGTGGTGATGCTCGTGTAAACAAATCTTCTGGGCTACTAGTTGTACAAAAGTGTAACACTGCTATGTACAGTACATATTACTTGATAATACATAATGTTACTGGTTTATATATTCACTATATTTTTAATTAACAGTGTACTCCTAGTACACTGGGGAAAAGAAAACAACTTACTTAAAACAGTATACCCACGTTCTACAACTTGTACTTACTACGTCTCTTGAATCCATAAGAAGTCTCACTGAATAAGGACTCACATGATCTAGGTAGATGTAAGGACAATCTATGTTTGCACAATGACAAAATCATCTAATGTCACTTTTCTAGTATAACCCACCATTATGTAACATAGGACTGCATTTTAAAATGAGAAGCTAGAAAGGGGTGACAGGATTGGCAAATAGCCTAGGAGTTACCCAGTGCCCCAAGAAAGTCAGTCTGAATCTAACATGCCTCTGAGTGCCTCTTGGAGGATGAATTATGGGCCACAGGGAAAGGCAGCTCTAAACAGCTGGAAAGAACAGCTCACCTGGGACTCGGGCAAGACAAGTTCAGGTGCATCTCTCCAGTCTTTGGTGTTTTTCTGTTCAGGAAAGGCTAGACTCTGCTGAGCAGGAACAGCTGTGGGTGAAAAAGAGCCAGAGGAAATTTCTCATGTCTATGAACATCCTGAGTTGATTTCTGAAATACAGATCCATTCAGTAGAGATGGGACACATCTTTAAGAGTGCTATGTGTGGTGCCAGAGTGGCTTCTCATAAATAAGAACCAAGTACCTACTAATCCTTAGAACCAATTCCCCTTCCGTAGTTGTCATGGGAAATTAAAATCCCTTTTCATGTTCCCCTCAAAAAATAAATTGTTCTGAGTTAGGCAAAAATTAAAGGTATTTCAAAATGAAGTACTCAGGGACTCCAGTATACAGGAAACAAAGTTTGTCTTTTATTTTTTTTTTCCTGGTACACAATTGTCTTCACATTCTGCCACCAGTAGCCCATTTCCTTTTTGCTAAAAGCCCATTTCTGATCCTAATTCCCTCTGTATTTTACGAAGATGAGATGGCCCCGAACCTTCCTGCTTCATTTCTTTTCCTTCTCCTCGCTCTCCTAAGGAATGGAGTTCATGGTGTTATTACTAGAGTTCTGTGGTTTGGATATTTTTATACCCTAGGCCAAACCCCGTCTTTGCCCACAGTTAGTGCATTCTACCACTGTCTGAAGGGACACAACTGCTTACACAGATCTATAGAACTGGGCACCCAGAAAATGCCCATGACATTTTGGCTAACCAAATTACTATCACAGTTCTCAGAAAGAAATTATCTTGAAATCCTTACCCCTCTCATATAGAGACTTGGTTTCTTTATAAGTACTCCTGCTCAGCTGTTCTTGTACCCCCTGGAATGTATTCCAGAATTCTTCATCCTGAGATATGCCGTCTGGTTGAGAGTCTGCTGGCTTCGCCTTTAAGCCTGGGGCCTCTGCTGTTTCTTCCAAGAGCACTGCCTCCTTTCCTAGTTCGTGGACTTCAACCTAGGAATAATCCCCATCCTTGTTACCACAGAACTTACTTTTGGTTGGGAAGTGGAGGCAGAGGGTGGAACAAATGTACAGTGCAAACTATAAGAAGCTTGAAAACACACAGCAAGCTCTGCCTACCATCTACCTCAGGACCCTAGCATGGCTGGGTCAGGAACCTGTTCTCGTGCTGCACTGTGTAGGTTTTTTCCCTTGACTTATATCCTTTCCTAACTTCTCATTTTCTCTAAAAATTAAGGAATTGAATAAAAGTTTTCCTGTCAGCCAGATTTTCCCTATAACCAGGAAGGTTTTCACAGGGAATGTGAATAAAGAAAATGACAGAAGAAGAATGACTCTAACATATACTCAAATGATTTTGCTACCCAAAGTCTTGGCCTGTGTTCCTCACAGTGGGCCTGAGGTCAGCAGGTGTTTGTCACCTGTTTCTCATTCACCAGCAAAGCCACTGACAAACCACTGAAGGGCAATGGAGGCTCATCAGGGTGGGGAGGAACCACACCTCAGCGTCTTTCTTCTCACAGCTACTCTGTTGGGATTTTCCTGCTGTCCAAATGCTTATTTCCCTCTCCTCTACTTTTTCCTTTTCCTTTGCAGTCTTCCCCTAGTTGCTTGAATTTCGCCATTACTACCCTGTTCCCCTTTGGTCTCTAGGTGTTCTCCCTATTTTAGATATGTCCTCCTCCACCTTATAGCTTTATATTTGTTTCTAAGAATGCATATTCTGCCTAGCCAAGATCATCACCCTCAATTTATCATGGCTCCAAAATGAGCAAAACTCAACTCTTTTTCTCTAAAGCCATGGAAGTTTCTGCTGTAATCTATAGAACTGGTGGACTGACTTTTCATTTCCTGTGAGCTGACTTCAAGTCCCAACATAAATGTCCTAAAACCACAGTATAGTGGAACTAATTCATCACTTCTCAATTAACTGTCCACACCCCTACTATATCCACCTTCATCCTGTTTCACTGTACACATCAGGAATCTTCTCACCCCGTTCCTCCTTTGACCAGATTCTCTTTGCAAGAGCTCCACCAAGTCAACAGCCTCTTTGATGCTCTGTGGATCGTGCTTCTGAATCCAGGCCTGCATCTCCCTCGGCAGGATGGTCAGGAATTGCTCTAGCACCAGTAGATCCAGGATCTGCTCTTTTGAGTGGATCTCTGGCCTCAGCCACAGACGGCATAATTCCTGAAGCTGGCTGATGGCTTCCCTGGGTCCAGCTGCTTTATGATAACGGAAGTTCCGGAAGTGCCAGCAGGAGCTCTGGGGATCCAGACTGTCTGTCTGTGATTTTCTACTTTGACTGGAGCTCTGTGTTTCCCACAGAGCCCTGATCTGAGGGTCCAAATGCTCAACCACCTTCAGATCTACCATCATCATTCTGCTCTAGCACCAGTTTCGCTCCTGTGTCTGGGACCTTGCTGGTGTCACTTTTAATAAATGAGGCCTATCTGGTCTGGTACAAAAACCAACGTATCTTCTTCCTGAGGACAGAAATAAAAGTGCATGTCAATAAGAATGTCACCTGAACTGTGAAACCATTAATTGAGAAAAATGAACAGAAAACGTCCTGTCTTACCTCCCTTTAAGACGACGAACAGCCAGGTCCTCTTTTCTGCTACTCAAATGGAGCACAACAGCTCAGAGAAGATGAATGTCAAATGGTTACACTGCTTTTTCTTTTTATTAATAACTCAAAAAGGTTGGTGGTTGAGAAAAGTGGCACCCACTGGCTAAAAGGAACTTTGGGATTATCCCAGGACTCATTTGGTGTGCTTTCTAGTTCATGGTTCTCACAAGAACATAAGACAAAATAAGATTAGCAGAAGATTCCAAGTTCATCTTAAACTTTAACAGGTCAGTCCAATCGCTGTATATAGTAAGGTGGGTACAACTCTTATGACCATCTATTTGTGAAGACAGAAGTCTTCACTTCATGGAACATTTGATATTCTCCTTTTCACTGTATGCAGGATGGCAGGAAAGCTCAAGACAGTGAAATCAAAATAAAAGGAAAATAATTAGGGGAAAGGTAGCCATATTCTTCTCCACAAGCATCTCCCAACTAATCAACTACATATTCATCATTCTCCTTTGAAAGACATATACAAATGATTTATACAAATTTTTAACCCAGAAAAAAATCACAGTTGGTTTTGTTTAGAAAGTATCAAGCTGTTTAAAAGAAGAGTCAGGCGTGGTGGTGCACAATTTAATCACAGGGAGGCTGAGGTAGAAGGTCAGCCTCAGCAACTTAGACCCTGTCTCAAAATAAGAATTATTAAGCATATGCATATCATATTGTTAGTTTAAATGCATTTATGATTGTGCAACAACTCATTTCCTCAATAAAAAATATTTAAAAAAATAAAAATTGGTAAAGGTTTGGGATGTAGCTCGTAATACAGCCCTCCTGGGTTCAGTACCCAGTACTTAAGAAAGCTGGGAGTTGGTAATGGGAGAAAGTGACACTCTGCGACTCTATTTCTTTGAGGGTTAGACTCGGTAGGGGAGGCTGAAGGGAGGTCTGACCCTCATTTAAGCCAAGGGGAAATCAAATTCTGCTCGGATGCCACGCATTAAAAGAAATGTCCCCAGGGAAAGCACGCTGCCCCGGGGCTGCTCCTGCTTCGGCCAGGCAAAGGCGTCCTGGTGCCCGCGCAGCCCGACCCGCGGAGGCCAACTCCTGCGCGGGGAAAAGCTTTCGGGGCCGGGCGGCGGCCTCCCGCCCTCCGCAGGCTCGGGCCGCACCGGCCGGAACCGCCACCGCCCACGGAACGCCCGCCCGCTCGGGGAAGCAGCTCCTCGGTTACCTCGGACAGCTCGGCTCCGCGGAGGCCACTTCCTGGCGCCCGGGACTCAAGCGAGCCGCCGCCCCGAGGAACGCGGCGTCCCAGCTGGAGGCGCGCAGGGGCCGAGAGCAGCCCCGAGCGCTCGCGCGCAGGCCGGGGAACCAGGCCCGACCGCAGCGCCCTCGCCGGATAGGTCGCCCACCCCGCGCGCCCGGGTCGCTGTCGAGGAGCCGCGCGCAGCCGGAAGCGGAAATGACGCGCGGCCCCGCCCCCCCTCGCTGGGGCGCCCAGGACCGCGCCTGCGCTGCCTCCGCAGGGGCGGCGTGGGGAGAGTCGACGCCGCTGAGCCGCCGCGGCCCTGCGTCCTCGGGGCCCGAGCTCGCTGGCCCGTCCGGCGTGCGTGTCCCGGCCGCTCCGCGGGCTCCCGGGAGCAAGCAGCTTCGTGCGACTCGGGCCGGAGCGACCCTGAGCGCTGCAGCGCTTTCTGGAAGTGTCCGCGGGTCAGCCGTGAGGTAGGTTCCGCCCGGCGGGGCGACGAGGACGCGAGGCCTCCGGGCGCCTGGGCGTCGGTCTCCCATCCCCGCAGGGACCGAGCCACCAGCGGTGTTTTCTGCCTTCTCGCGGCGGCGGCCTGGCCCGCGGACTGTGTAGCCAGCGCTGGGGTTGAGCGGACGTCCCCGTCCTCCAGAACCCGAAGGACCGGAGCAGTTTCACCAATGCGGAGAGCACCAGGCCGAGCCCTGTGGCTGCCCCAGCGGTGAAAGCTGACGTGGGTGGAGGAAGTCAGGAAGGGCCGGGAGGGGTTCTGCCCACAGCAGAGGCCTCAAAGCTGGAAAGGTTGCAATGTAAGGAAATGAAAGATAAGTTTACATGGACCTTATTATCCCGGAGTCCTTTGGGAATGAGAAGATCGCATTTAAGAAAGTCGCTCCTGGAGCTCCGCTTCGAGAGCTTTCCATGGCACGTCTCTCTAGGGCAGCTCATCCACAGGTAAGTTTAAAATGAGAGCGAAGACAGGGGACATTGTGCCATTCTCTTTTGGGATAGAATGGAATGCTCGCCTGAGGCGTTCAATCTTGAACCTTTTTAAGTGGGAGAGATTAAACGGACACGTATTTGCCTAAGTCGTGTGAATGTGTCAGACACCGTGCATGTCTTTAGTTCTCAAATCAGGCTGGGAATTCATTCCTTCAAAGCTAATTATGGTTCCCAGCCTCGCATAACTAGTGGATAGTAAGACCCTTAGCATTGAGATTCTCATCACTTGACCTAGTGCCAGCTATTATATATAATTAGAATTTATTAAGAATTTATAAAGTTGAATAAAGGAAGTTCCACCAGTAGTGCCAAGCAGTGAAGCAGGCCTAAGTCATAACATAGGGAGCTGGTGAAAGGGAAAAGAGACAGTGGAAAGAAGAGGATGAAGCAAGACACAAGTGATGAATAGTGATTGAGGGCCACTGATGATTTACACTGTGTGAGGTTGGGTGCCCTAGATGCTTTCCTTTGTGTGGATCCCACAAAAATTCCCTGACTCTTTCCTTTTGCGAGCATCTCTCCCTCTTCCTGCTTCTGCACTGTGAGAACTGAAGAATGCACAGCTAGGATACAATGAAATGCACTGAGTTAATTTGGAAATTTCTGCACAACTGCCATAGTGGATTGAATGTTTTTGCTGGGTGATGACTAGAAATAATGGAGTTACTATTAGCTAGCAATCTTTTCTTTTCCCATTTATAATAGTTATTATTTAATAATGGCTTTAATTATAGCTGCCAGATTTTAGAAAGTTGCTTGATCTTAGCCTGTCATTGACTGTCTTTCATGATTCTCTTAGAACTCTGTTATTCAGAGTTGGCATTTTTTGCAGCAGATGTTACAGGAAAACTAGTACTCTGACACTTCTGTGGTTTTAGATGAGAGACTTGACAAATCTGTGTGGTTGAGGAATGAATGGGGCAGTCGGGCTCTGACCTGATGGGGAGGAAGAATAACAGAGATACCATTTTCTTCATTTGTCTGACATATTTTTTTTTCTTCATAGCACCTGGAATGGATAAAAGTGGCAGTTTTTGTTCTTGTGATGACATTGTATATGTGGAATCAAAACCTTGTAATTAATCTAGAGTAGAACATTTCTCAAGACCTGGAATGGCTTTGGACAGCACCAGGAGGCCCTGAAAGGACTATTGGAGTGTACAGAGCTACAAAGGAGTTTTCCAGCAGAAGGACTTACGGGAAACAATTGATCAGAAACACCATTAGAGAAACTTTTTGAATTCCTCAGACAATTGATTGGTTCAAAGTAAAATCTACACTAAAGAGAAATTGAAGCCTCAAATATGAAAAGTATGTTATTTAATGTCTAATGTAAATTTAGGGAAGAAATGAAACAGATTTTTTTAATTTTTTAAAACTATGATAAAATATTTGTAAAACTTTTTAAGAATTTCTATGATTCTGAAACTTAATGATATCCCAAATATGGAACCATTTTAGTGAAAGAGTACATCTAGAATACCCAAGGAAGATGATCTGAGAGTAGAAAAGTGCTACTAAGAAATTATTTACATATAATTTTGGCAACATAATAAACACTCAGGTTAAAGCTCAGTCTTTTGAGACTGCTCTTTTGAATGCAATAAATGTTGAATTTCATTCATATGTTCCACAGGACCTTCTTGCTTTCCTTCACTAAGTTTTCTAACCAGTACATACAACTTTCCCCAAGTTCCAGCTTCTGGATGTTCCAGAGTCAGAGTCATTGAGGCTTGGCATCTATACAGGCAGATGAAAGGTTGCCCAGTGAATGCTACACATAGAATAACATGATCACTGTTTGTTTTTCTGGCAGTGAGGTAAAATCAGGTCATTTCAGAAGAGAAGCCACACCACATCTTTGCTACACAAGACCACTCTGTCATTGCCTTTGAGTCTTTCACACCCCTAGGCATCAACTTTGTATTGTTAACCCACCTGGTTCTATTCTTGTGAGCACATGTCTCTAAGTGTCTCTCCTCTTCATTTTGTCCCTTTTCTCTGTTAGAGAAAGTATGCAGGTATCCCTGTCATTCCAGGGAGAGAGAAAGCAGTGGGGTTCCAAAAACTGATTTCCTGTATCTTGCAGTAGTAACAGCCAGGCAGGGCTTTGGCAGTGGTAACTTTCTGAGTACATAACACCAGTACTTCAATCATGAGGCCTTATCCCTTTCAGCTCAATATCCTCCAGTACAAATGCTTGTACCTTCTGGAACTTTGCACTAGCTTTTTTTGTTTTAAAATGTTTTTTTCCAATTCAGTAAGGCATTTCCATTTCTTTTCCTTTGTTGGTTGTTTGAAATCAAATTCAGTATGAATAAGAGAGGGAAATATACAACACTGAATTTGGAGGAAAAAATGAAGGTCCTGAGCAGGATTGAAGCTGGAGGATCTCTTAAAAGTGTAATGGACGAATTTGGAATCAGTAAATCAACCTTTTATGACATTAAGAAGAATAAGAAATTGATTTTGGACTTTGTACTGAAGCAAGACATGCCATTAGTAGGGGCTGAGAAGAGAAAGAGAACAACAGGAGCTAAATACAGTGATGTAGATGATGCGGTCTACATGTGGTACCAACAGAAGCGCTCAGCTGGTGTTCCTGTTAAAGGTGTAGAGCTTCAGGCTGCGGCAGAGAGATTTGCACAGTGTTTTGGGCGAACAGACTTCAAAGCTAGCACTGGTTGGCTTTTTAGATTTCGAAATAGGCATGCAATTAGGAACCGAAAAGTATGTGGAGAACTGGTCCTAGGTTCAGCTTCAGAAAATATTGAGCCATTTAGACAAAAACTGTCTATGATAATCCAAGAGGAGAAACTGCGCCTAGCTCAGGTATATAGTGGGGATGAGACTGACCTCTTTTGGAAGTCAATGCCAGAAAACACTCTGGCAAGTAGAAAAGATATCTGCTTGCCAGGGAGAAAAATAAACAAAGAACGGTTGTCTGCCCTTTTATGTGCAAATGCAGATGGAACTCATAAGTTAAAATCAATTATTATTGGTAAATCAGAGCTGCCCAAAAGTGTGAGAGAGGATACCTGTCCATTACCTGTCATATATAAACCTACTAAAGATTCTTGGTTCACCAGAGAATTGTTTTCAGAATGGTTCTTTCAAAACTTTGTTCCTGAGGTTCGGTATTTTCAAATTAATGTTCTAAGATACCATGAAGAAGATGTCAGGGCATTGTTACTTCTAGACAATTCCCCAGCTCACCCTTCTGCTCAATCACTGACCAGTGAGGATGGTCGAATAAAATGCATCTTCTTTCCTGGTAACATTTCAACCTTGATTCAACCAATGAATCAAGGTGTGATATTGAGCTGCAAACGACTTTATAGATGGAAGCAACTTGAAGAGAGTCTTGTAATTTTTGAATAAAGCGAAGATGAGCAAGATAAAGGAGAAAAAGGAATTTCCAAGATTAAAACATATAACATAAAAAATGCAATTTTTAACTGGGCAAAAAGTTGGGAAGAAGTAAAACAAATGACCATAGCAAATGCCTGGGGAAATCTTCTTTACAAAAAGGAGCCTGAATATGATCTCCAAGGCTTGGAAGATAGGGAATACAGAGAGATTCTTGAAAAATGCAGTGAGTTGGAAACTAAGCTAGATGATGATGAGGTGTGGTTAAATGGAGATAAGGAAGAAAAAGGTTGTCCCCAAAAAACTAAAGGTGGGGTTACAAAGGAAGTTGTCCAAAGAGGAGTTGAGAAGCAGGCTACTGAATTTTAGTTATCTGCTGTGAGAGAGAGTTTGGACTACCTTCTTGACTTTGTGGATGCCACACCTGAATTTCAAAAGTTTCATTTCACACTGAAAGAGATGCAACAAGAAGTAGTCAAGAAACAGTTTCAGAGTTAGAAACCATTCAAGATTTGGTAGTTTTTTGAGACCTAGGCCTCATAATATTAAGGATACCTTCAATATGCCTTCAACTTCTGGTTCTAATGATTAGATTTGTGTTTAAAGATTTCTGCAGTTATATGATATAGGCCTACTGTGAATTGTCATTGTTTTTATCAACTGACATTGTTTTGCGTATCAGTGCCCATTTATATATTGGTTATAAAATAGTTTGAAATAATAAATTTATGTTTCTTTAAATGAATATTAATATATCATTTTTTTCTATATGTAAGACAAGGACCTGAAAATGAGGAATTATTGTCCTGGATTATCAGAGATGGAATGGCTGTAAGAAAAAGCATTAGTTTATATTCCATGGTATAGCTCAGTAGTAGAGCACATGCTTAGTATGCATAAGGATCTAGGTTCAGTCCCCAGCACCAAAAACAAAATATTTCCCTTGTATTAAAAAAAGAAGAAGAAGAATCTGTATGCTATATGCTGACTGATTTTAGTTTCCTTTAAGAAGAGAAGGATAGGAGGCTGGAGCAGTGCTTGCCTGGCATGTATGAGGATCCAGATTCAAACCCCAGCACCAAATACACAATTAAGTGTCAGAGAAACAAAGGCCTATAAAAAAATTGATTTTATCACTCTCTTCCCTCTCTTTAAAAGAAGAAGAAAGGATAGATTTGGCTTCCAATTTAATGGTCTGATCCTGTTTTATTAACTGTTATCACCTATTCAGTTCTTGTTTTCCTTTTATTGTGGAAGTACGTGCTGATTATTGGAGGCATATAAAAAGATAAAATGGGCTGGAGCAGTGGCTCAGCAGTTAGAGCGCTTGCCTGGCATGCACAAGGATGTGGGTTCATACCCCAGCACCATGGACACAAATATCGGAGCAATGAAAACCACAAGAAAAATAAAATTTTATTTTCTCTCACTGTCCCTCTTGAAAAAAAAAAACCCAGTCCTGTTGACCAATAATATCCTCTTAAAACTTGGGTATATATCATTTTTTAATTGGCAAGTTACAGTGCAAATAAAATTTTGTATCTTAAAGTTTTATGCTTTGGTATTAATAAGTTAGCATTTCTTGAGTATATAGTATTGCATATGTGGATTTACTGAATCTTCATGATCATCACCATCACTTCCCTTTGTAAATAGGTAAAGAAACAGGTATAGAGAGGTTTGATAGCCTGGTAAGCTCACATAAGCTGAATGAGATATAAATTCTATCTAATGCAAAGCTCAGATTTTAGTATGCTCACTATTTGAGAATATCCTATGTCATTAAAATCTCACAAACCTCAAAAATGATGCCCAATTGATATTCCACGATGTAAAATGTCATGTCAGCTGAATGAACCATTCTATTAAACAAGTATTTGAACACCTACCTTTTCTGTAGAAAAAAAATCAAGCTTTAACCTTAAAGAGGGTTATGAGAAATTGAACATCTGAGCTGGGTTAGCAGTGCATGCCTGCAGTTCCAGCAACCTGGGCTTGGGGCCAGCCTGGGCAACATAGCAAGACAATCTCTTAACAATTAAAAAAAAAAGTAGCAAGTTGAAGAGTATGAATTTTTTTAAAAAGTTACTATTGTTTCCACATTCATACCCAGAGTTTGAAAGTAACCCCAAGGCACCAATCCTAGCCCTGAATATTATTGTTGGTTTTTGCTAATTTTATAATCAATCCCAGCACCTTTATTTCTGATCCCCATTTTAGTACAAGGCTTCAGATGATCATTTAAGTCGATATAGTGGAGTAGTGGTGTCTACTTTTGCTCCAGTACCTTAGGATTTTAATCAGACTTTTTTTTTTGAAAGGGAAAGAATCAACTTTACGTATCTTTCCATCTGGCCTTTGTTTCTCCCACACTTAGTTGTGTATGTGGTGCTGGGTTTCAAACCCGGGTCTTCATGCATGGCAGGCAAGAGCTCCAGCCAATGAGCCACCTCTCCAGCCCCTAATCAGACTGTTCTAAAGTAAGGTAAGTGCCCACTTACTGTCTTCAGAAAGGCACAAACTGTTCTTACCTATTCTTTCAAATCAACATCAGCATAAACTACTCAAGCCTCCCCCCACACATACCAGTTCCCTCTGGGAATTTATGCATAATTTAATTTGGTAAGAATTTACATTTTTCACCATTTGAATGGTACATGTAGTTTTTATAATTGAGTCATTTATTTTTTAAGAAAGAGGGACAGTGAGAGAGAGAGAATCAATTTTTTTTAGATTTTCATGTTGCTCCGAGACTTCATTGTGTACATGGTGCTGGGGCTTGAACTCCCATACCCAGCGCATGCCAGGCAAGCGCCGTAACCACTGAGTCACCACTCCAGCCCCAAGACCTCATCTTTTATTATTTCTAGATAGTTGTTACTCTGAGTGGAATCCTTTATTAAAATTAGTACAAGTAAGTGCAGTGGTATGCAGGAGGCTGAAGCAAGTGGATGGAAAGTTCGAGGCCAGCCACAGCAACTTAGAACTTGTCTCAAAATACATTTTAAAAGGTTGGGAGTCTAGGGGTATAGTTCAGTGGTGGAGCACCCCTGGGTTAAAATCCCAGTACCACACACACAAATTATTGCTGATATTCTTACCTTGTAAATTCTGTATTTTTATGTCTTAATTTTAATACCCAGAACTTACAGAAAGAATTAAACATGCCACTGTCTACCCTTTCTCATTCAATTTAGGCCTGCTTTTGTTTCAATCTGCAGCCTAATGGAAAGCTGGCTATGACATTCAGCAGCTTGACTTGGTTGATTTTAAGATTTGTCCAGAACACCAGCAAGCCAGGGTAGCAATTGTCCCTAGTTTATTTTCCCTCCTTTGAGGACTTTTCAAGCCATGGGTTTGTGGAAGTTGGGGATAGCACATGAGGATGCTGGTTAGCTCTCTAGTTCCTTCTAATTGGGGTCTTTGCATTAGTACCTTTATTCTTTTTCAATGGGAATGGTAATAAATTCCCAGAATTGAATAACTGAGACTCATACCCATTTTTTTAAAGAGAGGACAGTGAGAGAGGGAGAGGGAGAAACAATTTTTATTTAGTTTTTCACGTGGCTTTTGTTGCCCAGAGACTCCGTTGTGTATGTAGTGCTGGGGTTTGTACTCTCGTATTTGTGCATGCTTGGCAAGCCCCATAACTGCCGAGCCACTGCTCCAGCCCCGCTCACACCCATTTTTAACAGTAATCATGAATTCTGGGAATGACATCATTGTTTCATGAACCAGACAAGATATGTTGGAAGGTCTCACCTGAAATAACAAATTTGAATAGGAATAAACCACTATTGGATGTGCTGGGGCTCTAGCCAAGGTGAGTATATAGACATGGCTTTGGGCACCCTTAAGTAGCACAAGTTATCTTAAGCATCATGTTACTTTGAGAGGGGCCTCAAGGGTTGAGCAGCATGCATACAGGCCCTTGTGGATCTCCCTGGAAGCTATAGAATCCCTGGGTGGTATCTTCAGGGCATCTGGCAAAGAAAGTTCAAGAGCAGATTGTCACTGACCTTGAGGGACATCCCAGGATTTTAGGCATTGGCAGGGGCCTATGTTATGTTCTAAGGGCTCTGCCTCCTGGATACACTGTCCTCACTGTCCTTGCCCTGGAGTGGCCCTCATTACCTCACCCTCCATCACCATTGTTCACCAGCTGGGCGCAGTGTTGCTTGGGAGACTGAGGAAAGAGGATTGCAAATTTGAGGCCAGCCTGGGGAGCAAGACCCTCTGATGGACTGGGGATAGGCTGGAGCAGTGGCTCAGCGGTTATGGAGCTTGCCTGGCATGCGCGGATATGCAAGTTGGAACCCCAGCATCACGTACACAAAGTGTTGGAACAAAGAAAGCCACATGAAAAACTAAATAAAATTATTTCTCTCACTGTTCCTCTAAGGACTGGGGATGCTGGGGATGCAGCTCAACTCAGAGGCAGAGTGCCCCTTCAATTCTCTGTACCACAAAAAAAAAAAAAAAAGAAAGAAAGAAAAAAAGAAAACCAAAGACCCAGCCTCACTGCTTCCCATGGACCACAAGGGCCAGCTCAGGGTTGCCGGGAGTGTAGTCACATTCAAGACAGCTGGTGAAGCAAGGCTAGCAGGGCCCAGCCACCTGCAGTGGCCCTCACTTGAGTGGGCCATCCCACTCAAGAGGCTGGAGCTGGGGGCTGCTGGCACTCTGCCCATGCCTGGGAAAGGACTGAAGTCTCGAGATTTGGAGCTGCTCTGGGAAACCCAGGCAGCATCCCTGAACTGCAGCTTGACTGCTGCCCCATAGCTTTACCTTGGGAAGAGAACTGTCACCCCCTCTAGAAAGGTGCCTTCCTGCCTGGAGGGGAAGTACACAGAGGACAGAGTCCCTCCTCAAGTCCAGAACACACCCCTGGCATTTCTTTTCCCTACTCTTCTTGCTTGGAAAAACACCTGGAGCAGATTTGGATGCCTGTGAACCACCAGATTCCTGACAATTTGGTGTTTTGTGTGACATCATCTCATTAAAACAAGGCTGAAATGCATGTGAAGTTTGTAGACAGGGAGCTAGATAGGGAATTGGGTGAAGGGTCTCAAAGGAAAGTCTTTTAGCCCCTAGGGTGAACACCTGGGGGAGGGAAGAAGCTCCTTATTCTAGTTTCAGACTCCCAAGTAAAGCCACATGAGTTGGACCAAAACATAAGACCTGCATGGGTGATATTATACTATAAAAAAATGAAATGAGAAGGAAGAGATTAACGATCCAGAGAAACCACCATCTTCAGCTTGCTTAGCAACACCAACTTCACACCATTCCACCTCATTCACCTTGTCACAAGCCACACCAGCCCTGCCCTGCTCTGATCCACATTAAGCTCTCAATCCTCACCATCCTCCCCTGTCCTTCAATCCCCACACTACTACTGCTCTCCTGTTAACAAAGAAGATTAGTCAGAAACACTTTGAAACACTGGCTCAGAAAACCAAGGAAACTCACACTAAAGTAAGGTAGGGCTAAGACTGACAAGCAAAGTGAGAAGGGACACAGTAGTTTCTATCATTTAAAGTTGCTTTATTTGATAGCCTATCACTAACAGACTGTTCCACCATCTTTTTCTCCTAAAAAAAAAAAAAAATAGCTCAATACCTCCCTTCAGGGCCACATCCCGAGAAGTCTTCTTGACAGTGATTTCCTACCCCCAAAGCACCTCCTGATAATGTCTTTCCTACATACTCCTAGGATTCCTGTTCCCATTCTAAAATATGCTTTCCGCTCTTGGTTCCCGCCTGCACTGCATTTCCCCACCATTAATGATCAAAGACTCAGTGATGCCAGGACCACCTTAGCTTCTTTCCTGGGAACCAGTTGAAAGAGCTCAATATCCTATCTATCCTATTGCTGGAAAAGCCTGATCTACCTCATCTACTTTACAAGAATACATTCTAAACAAAGAATAAGAAAAAAAATATTTTCAGTGCTGTACAACAGATTTGGGAGACCCTTACAACATTACCCCAAGCAGCTGCTCAGCTTGACCTTTTGATAGCAGGCAGGCAGAATCCAGTCCACAGCCCACCAGGCCCACACCTTCCCTCAGCCTATCTGCTGCCACCCAGGAAGTCCACAGAGAGAAAGCAGGGCCTCTGAGAGGAGGAAGGACACAGATCAAAACTGGGGGTTTAAGACAACAGCCCTCAATCAAGACACACACACATCCATGTTTCCTGAAGATATTTATTACCGTCCAAACACTTTCAACAGGGAAGACATAATCCCTCTAGAACATTCTCAATGTTTCCTACGGAATGAACTTTCAAACCCTCCAGCCAGGAACAAGACTTCAGAGCTCTGTGTACTTTTTTTTTTTTTTTTTTTTTTTGACAAAGGTGATCAAAGTCTCAATCTCTGCAAAGGGGTAGACTAATCACAAACCCATTTTATGTGCCAACTTCTGGGCTTCCCTTAAGTTTCACCTTGCAATTTCTCTTAGATAAGTCTCTAGTTCTTTCCTCTCTGAAGTCACGCTTGCACTCCCACCAGGCCACTGAGAGGCCTGCACTGCAGTGGCTGACCTGGACTGCTCATGGCTTTCTAGCCAGAGCCCTCAGGAGAGCTGCAACCTACAGCCAGGCTTGCATGACTCCAGCTGGTTTCCCAGGAGATGTGGTCTCTCTTCTATGGTCACAAATACTCCTGCTGAATGTCCTAAGTGAGAAGGAGTGAAAGATCACAAACATTCCCAAAGTTGTGATAACAAAGTAAGGCACCCAACCATTCCTAGGCTAAATATGCCAAGAAGGTGGGTGCACCCTGGGACAAAAAGTGGCCCAGAGCAGTTCACTTCAAAGACTTATAGCCTTACAACTGCAGACCGAACTTTCACTGCTTCCACACCTCCCTCTAAATGAGCACTCATTTCCTCTTTAATTACCTGGAAGACACAGGTCAATTAACCAGCTGGGCAAGGAACACCAGTCCTTGATAAGACCACCCTCTGAATATGCCACCTAAACTGGGACTAAGAGAAGTCCCATTGTCCTTAACCGGTGTGAGTTCTCTGATGACTCATAAGGCGTGAACTCCGAGAGAAGCTTTCTCCACATTCAGAACATTTATAGGGTCTCTCTCCTGTATGGGTTCTCAGGTGACGAATCCGATTGGAGCTGTGAGAGAAACTGTCTCCACACTCATGGCAGGTATAGGGTTTTTCTCCTGTGTGAATTCTCTGGTGCCTGATTAAGTTGGATCTATGAGAGAAGTTTTCCCCACAAAGGGTACATTTATATGGTTTCTCTCCTGTGTGTGTTCTCTGATGTCTGGTAAGGTGCATGCCCTGCCGGAAGCTTTTCCCACAAGTCAAACATTCAAAGAGTTTCTTTTCAGCTCTGTGGGATCCATGATTTGTAAGAAAGGGGGCTCTATCACTCATGGCCTCCCCACATTCAGAGAAGGGGTCAAGTCTCTCTTTCTCATGGGTTCTTTCATGGATGGCGAGGTGTGAGCTACGAGAGAAACTTTTCCCACACTCAGTACACTTATAGGGCCTCTCTCCAGTGTGGATCCTCTGGTGCCGAAGAAGGTTGGAGCTGTGAGCAAAGATCTCCCCACACTCTGGGCACTTGTATGGCTTCTCCCCGGTGTGTGTCCTCTGATGCCTGTGAAGGTTGGAGTTGCAAGAGAAGCTTTTTCCACACACACTGCACTGGTAGGGCTTCTCACCTGTATGGGTACGCTGGTGGCGAGTCAGGTGGGTATTTTGACTGAAGCATTTCCCACATTCAAGGCACTTATGGGCCTCCTCTCCTAGGTGTGCTCTATGCAGTGACAGAAAGTGTGGGTGCCCACCAAAAACCTCGCCACACTCCACACCCATACAGAGTCTTTCTGCTGCGTGTATTCTCTGGTGCCTAATTAGGTTTGAGTTGTTAGAGAAATTTTTGCCACACAAGGGACATAAATGGAGTTTCTTTGGCTGCAGTTCCTTTGGTCGCGCCAGTTCTCTGCAATTTGTGGCTCCCACTAAGGACTGCTCCATTCTGTCCTCTGGTGGAGGTTCCCAGTGCCCTTCTGCCCTGTCACGAGGCCTTCCCAGCTCTGGACTCCAGGGTACCTCCCCTCTGGCCTGGCCAGGGAACAGCACCTGAGGGTGGGTGTTCTCAGGGGAAATAGATGGAGCGTTTCCTTCTGGGTTCTCAAATTTCTCTTCCCCTGGTAGAGAGTAAAACCAAATCTGTACATATTTCTACAATGGAGAAAAGAAAACCCCACATGTCTACTACTACCTATCAGGTTAGAAGCCCCAAAAGCTACTTCTATCCCCACTTCCCACCAACTCCCTATAAGTAAAGCACTCCAGAAAGTCATCTGGATAAAGCGAGGAGCAAATGCTCAATGCATCAGAGCTCAGACCAGTCTTGGAAATTACCTTCTTAAAGCCTCTACCCCACCTCCAACTGGGCCTCTTGCTTCCCCCCTTCAGGAATGGTGGTTTGGAGCAGGGTTGAGACTAGGATGGGCCGAGTGAGCCTAAGAGGGAAAGCTTGTCAAAGGCATGGAGAATGGGCAGTGGAGACACAGGAAGTGATGCAGCTCCATGCCATGGTGGTGTGCTGGCCCTGGTCCCAGCCATCAACTACCTTGTGCTCAACCTCAGGCGCCTTGCTGGGAGCTACTCATCTTCATTTCTTACCTGGAGCTGCACTTCTGGGGCTCACACCCTCCTTGCAGCTCTGGACACTGGGATCCCATGGTTTCCCTTCTTGATCCACCTGGGTATTTAGGGTCTCCTGACTGGAAATGTGAGACTCTGTTCACAATGAAAAAACAGATTGCTGTATCACCACTCTCCTCTACCAGGTCAGAGAAACAAGGTAATCTTGCTTCCCTGCCCTTGGCGGGGGTGCAAAATGTGACGCAAGTCTGACATCCATTACTTGAAATACCCACTAAACTCTTCCCAGTGGTCACCTCTAGAGAAGGAAATTAGGGGAGACTGATTTTCATTTTTTTAATATTTTCAAAACACTTGGGATTTTTTTTCCTTGACAATGTACATGTTTGTAATTAAACAATAAAATAAACATGGTCAGGTGGTAGGTTCCTTGAAAAATCAGTTTAATATAGTTTAAGAGTCTTGACTTTCATTTACATATAAATATAAAACAGAACTAAATTTGACTGGACAACTCTGGAGGGAGAAAATATGACAATCAGAAAAGGACCTGGGTCTCTGAGAGGATGATCAGATTAAAACCCAAATGTGCCACTTTTGCGCTATGCTAAGAAAGAAGACCAAAAACCTCGCTCCACTTCCAGCAAATGTGGACTCAAGTTCAGTGACCTGATTTCTCTTCCTAGATAGCACTCACTCAAAGAGCTCTATCAATTTTGGGCAACATAACAGTGGAAAAGCAATGGAAAACCTGGAGGTGGTGTCAACGAAAAGAAACAAAAGCCCGCAGGAGATCCTTTGCAGAATTAATGCATTTGAGTCCATAACTGTGATTCTTTTTATGTAAACCTGATGGATGAAACAAAGTCCAGTGTGATTTCTACTGGTAGGTGCTGTAGTGCAGCTAGCTGGACAGTCTCAAGGCCTTCTCCAACTTTTATGGTGAAAATTCTCACACTCGCAGAAAAGTTGAGGGAACTGTTTAAGAAATACCTGTATACCCTCCTCCTAAATTCAACTATCAGTTTATCATTTCATAGGGATTTTTTTTTTTTTTGAGAGAAGTAGCAGGAGAGAGAGAAAAAAATCAATTTTTACTTTATTTTTTTCATCCGGCCTTTCTTTCTGTAACACTTAGTTGAACATGTGGTGCTGGGGTTAGAACTCGGGTCCTCCACTGAACAAACCACTCCAGTTCCCATAGGCATCATTTTTAATCTTTGCACAACAGTTCAGAAAACAGTTTTTGGGAGCAAGCAGTGGCTTGGCAGTTGTGGTGCTTGCCTGGCATGCACGAGGATGTGGGTTCAAACCCTAGCACCAAATACACAATAAAGTGTTGGAGCAAAGAAAGCCACATGAAAAACTAAATAAAATTCTCTCTCTTGCTCACTGTCCCTCTCTCTCTTTAAAAAAAAAAAAAGTTTTCTGCAAAACAGTTCACTGATGCATTGTTATTTATGTATTATTTACCCTGTTTTGTTTCCAAACTTCCACATGGCCCTCCACCTTCTGAATTTCTATGGGCTGAACAGGCTAATAATCTACAATGCTGATGCCAGTGCTTTTGTGTCTTTGGGACCTAGAGATACTAATGGAGAACAGAAAACAAGCTCTGAAGAATAAATCCCCAAGAATTAAGAACTTAGAGGTCCCTTAGCATCCTGGGGCACTGAATATATGTGATGCAGGCCCTTGGAAGTAGATTATATTCAGCAGCTGGACTCAGGGCTGCCCATAAAAACACTACTTGGCAGATGTTTAACTAATCCTAATGCTGGGAACTTGTGACAAAGGCAGGTCTCCTGAGGACGAGCCTTAGAAAAATTTAGAGCTTACTGTCTAGGAGGTAAATGTTCGAGGGGCAGGACTCTGGTCAGAAATGGCACAGTCATCATCCCTAAAAAAGAAAGTCCTTACCCAGTGGCTCCACACTCTCATAACCCTCTTGCACCGTATCCCTGGAGAGGCCTCTCTTACTAGGATCCTGCTGACCCCACTCCTCCTGGGAGATGTACATTGCCACGTCCTCTATGCTTTCAGGCAACTGAAATAGCACAACAATTCTTTTAGCCCCAGATACACCAAGAACAATTACAGCAGAGTTGTGAGTTAAAGGGGCAAAACCCAGGGATGCCAAGGACATAGGGGGAAGAAAAATCCCAGAACTATAGGTGATTGGTAAAGACAAAAAAGGTGAGGGGAACACTTGGTTAGGAGAAAGGATCCACCATGTGGCAGGACCCCTTCCCACCCCAAAAGGAACACTCCAGGAAAGGAAGGATGGTGGGGGCGGGGGGCACAACGAAAACTTCCACATCACCTGGGGCCCAGTCATCTCCTTGTCTTCCAAGGTCCCTTCAGGAGGAAAGAGAGAAAGCCAGGGAGCAGGTAATGCTGAAGGTAATAGAAATCACAATGAGAATGGCATTCTGAAATCTTGGCAACCCACACATTATTACAACACAGTATGTGTTCCAGAACGCCCAGGCTCTGCTTTTAGGATTGACACTAAACAAAAAGCAACAACAGGCATAATAAAGTGCTATCCAGAATGATGGGGTCAGAGTAAAGGAATGCTAGCAGTCTCCACACTGGTCAGCAGCACTCCAAACCTCGCATCATTCACCTAGCTCTAAATCGCCTGTCCTGCAAACCAAAGGGCTCAAAGAGATTCCCTCCCTGCTCCCACCCCCCGCAGAACTCACACCACCACTCCTAGGTCTTTCAGGCCACATCTGAGAACGTCCACTCCAGAAATTTCTTCTCCTTGGCACCTGTGCTACATTCTTCTAGTGTCAGGGGCAACCCCAAAGCCCCTCCTCCCTCCCACCTGCCCAGATAACTGTTCCTCACCCCTGTCCTTTACAGCCTGGGGGTCCCTTTTAGGGCTGGGGCCTAGCAGCTCCTGCAGCCTGGGGCCAGGGCTTCGCTCAGTCTCCATTGGCTCCAGCTTGAAGCTCGGTGACTCTCCTGCTGTTTCCAGAGGCAAAGGCTCCTCCAAAAGTACTTCTGTTCCCCGCCCTTGGTTTGTGACCTGGGAACCAACCCACATCACTCATCATCACAACGGGGCGCGACAGAAAGGGAAATTACTACAGGATTCTAAGGGCAAACCTTCAACAGTCAACCACAGAAGATTCCTTTGGATTTGGCAAGAGAAGACAGCTTACACAAAAGGCTTTTTTGATCCCATGTAAATTAATGAAAATGAGGAGGGAGGAGAAAAGAAGGGAGGAGGAAGGTCGACCTCCAATGCACCCCTTCCTGACACACATTTGATACACCTGGACCTTTCTGTTCTCCATCACCTTTTCTAGACGCCTTTATTCCTCACTACTGGATAAGGTAAACTTTGGCGAGGGCGCGGTGACTTCAGAGACTCAAGGCCAAACTGTTTTTCAATTAACAGGGGCCCAACTCTGCAGGAGACCACACTGTCCACCCTAATATAACAAGCGCTAAAAAGTATTAAACACTATTTTTTTGCTGGTAGTGTCATCAATACTTTACGTGCCGCTCTTCCTCTTACCGTCAAAACAACCCCCAAAACTATTTTATCGAATTCGTCATTTTACCAAGGGGAAACCGTGGCCCTAAGAGATTGGGTAACAGAGTCACAAACAGCAGATTGAGGACTTGAACTCTGGCACGTTAGGCTAACTACTGCAGCTAAGGCACTGCCTTCGTGTGGGAACAGGGCACTCTTCACTGCTCACCGTGTTCGTACGGGCAAAATCTTAGGTGAAACTGTTCCGAATTAAACCACAAAAAGTTCTCTTCCCCATGTTAAATCTACTCAGGGCAACCAAGTAAACATGGGGAACTAGGCCAGGGAGATTTCGAGTCCTCGGGGCCAAAGCGGGAATAAAACAGCTTTGTCTCACCTGTTGCCTCAGTCTCCCCAGCTCTCTCTGTATGTCCTCCACAAGGGTAACTGCCTCTTCGCCGCTCTCCGGATGCAGCTCCTGCACCCTGCTCTGGATCTCTTGAGGCAGGATGGTCAGGAACTGTTCCAGCACCAGCAGCTCCAGGATCTGCTCCTTGGTGCGCATCTCAGGACGCAGCCAGCCATGGCAAAGCTCCTGGAGCCGGCTGAGCGCTTCCCGGGGACCGGCAGCCTCTTGGAAGCGGAATCGTCTGAAACGCAGATGAGAGGCCTCTGGGCTCGGCCCTGGATCCGGCGGGGGAAGCTCCTGGCTCCAGGCGCAGTCCTCCTCCAGTTTCACTATCAGGAGCCCTTCCCGTTCCTGAGAGCCGGGGCCCGACGCCATCGTGGTTCCTCCAAACCGCCTTGGCCCGCAAACCAGCTCTGTCCGCCTTAGGCGGTGCCGGGTGCAAAGATGGATGAAGTCTGCAGAAGCCGAGAGGCCGCGGGGTCCAAGTCCCGGCGGAGGTCCCCAGCTTGACCTCGGAGGTAGCGAGCTGCACCGCTTTCCTCCCCTCGCCGACCCACGCAGGACTCGGTCCTTCGCTCCCACGCCGGAAGTTTCAGCGCGCGAGTTAGACGTCACAATCCAACGGCTCCTCCTCGAGGTTGATTCACGGGTCACGTTTTGCATACTCTAGAGTCCATTGGGTCCGATCTCGCCTCAGACTCACCACCGACCAATGGGAAAGGAAGATTTGCCCGCGGGGGCGGGACGAAACAGGGGCCAATTGGAAGCAGGAAGCAGGGCCATAAAAAGAATCCGGCGATCTCTGCGGATGGGAGCCAAGGGAGGGCCAAAGGGGGTAGGGGGGTGGGGTCCGCGAGATTGAAGCAGGGAAGCCCAAAGTGGGTGTGGCCGGAGGAGGACCTGAGGCAGATTTCCCCAGCAAAATTTACAAAAGTGCAAATCGGCGAGTCACGCTTGATCTACAGTCCAGCGTCTCCGACACATCCTTTCCCAGAGGCCCCCAGCTACCGGGTTGCTCCGGGCGGGGTGGGGATCACCGCCCCGTAGCGCTCGACCTGCCGGCGGCCAGCACGGATTCTGCCGGAAGTCGCGGCCGCTGTGCAGCCCGGCTACTGCGCCTGCGCCGGCGGGTCGGGTGATAGACGTCCGGTTTCCCCGAGGGATTGCGCGTGGGTCGCGGTAGGGTCCCGCGTCCGGCTTCCGGCGGCTGGGCCCTCGGCCGGGAGCAGTTTCGTGCGAGTCGCGACCACAGTAACTCGCTATCGCGTGCACGTTTACATGCAGGTGAATCAGCACAAACTTACACGCAGTAGGTGCTCTTCGGTCCGCGGCTACTCCAGCATTCACCTCTTTCCTGGGCTCACACCCCTAGCCTGCTCAGACTCCTCCGAGTGAAGGTGCACGGGGGTGAGGTGCATGGAGTTGGGGTGACTGCGTGCAAAGAGCCCTGGGAATTTCATTTTGTTTCATTCCAGGTAACAAAGATGGGTCCACAAGCTGTCATTAATGCGGGTTTTTGAGATGAGCTTGGATTCTCTGTTCCTGTTGGCAAATGGAGTCTGGGCAGACTACAGATTCCAGCAGCCAAAATAGCCCGCGTCTAGTGTTTGCAGGCTATTCCCAGCTAAAACTGGGAATTTGGGCTGGCTGCAGGTTTCTGAAGCCGAAATAGTGTTAGCAGCTCTCCAGCTCAAAGCTGGGTGTTGCAGTTCTTGGTGTAGTGGAAATTCACCCCAGGAATTCAGTGCCAATCTTCTGGGTTCTTGTCTCACGAATTTGAAGAATAAAATCCACAGATAACCACCAAAGGAGGAGTAAAAAGGAGTAGGATTT
>PVKS010011991.1:0-55023 GCA_004027875.1 Aplodontia rufa | reverse complement strand
CAAGGGCCTCTGCAGAGCTGGCCTTGCACTGCCGGCCTCTCTGCAGGAAGTGAACAGATTTCAATGCCTGCTGAGCTTTCAAGCCTTGCTCAGGTGTGACGGGCTGCTCTGTGAGGTTCTTTCTGATCTCCACTGAGTAGACCTTATCAGCTTCCTCAAAGATGAGCCTCAGGTTTTGGGTCTTAACTGGCCCCCACTGAGGCAGGGCGAGTGAGGATGAGGATGCTGGGATTAGGAATGTTGGAAGAGATCACTGTGTATTTATACAGCAATGGATTACACTATCATCTCATTTTGACACAGTTTCTAATATCACTGTCTCTTTTAGGTTTCTGTTCAAATATTGCCTCCTCCCTCTTTTAAAGTAGCCCTCATTTTCTAGCACATATCTTTGAAGTTCTCGCAGTTACCAGAGTCATCAAGTGGCTTTGAAATGTTGTGGTCATCCAGTCACTGGGACGTGTGGGACATCGTGAGCCATGCTTCCCGATGATCTAGAGGCATACGGTTAGGTGCTTGGAGTAGAACTGGGGACTGGTGGAACAAATGTCCTCGTTTCCTAGCTGTCATCACCACTCATGGTACTGTGAACTACATGGTGCATGGCTCACACCTGTATCTGGGGGGTTACTGGGTAATTTCCTGCTTCCCAGGGATCTTCGAGGGCAATAGATGAAGGCCCACACCTGTCCCGTTTGCTGCCCTGACTGGTTTCTTGCAGAGTGTGTGGGTCCCGAGGTGATCACAAAGGATTTGGGGATGAATGAGAGGCCCACAGGTAAAGGACCATCCTCCTCTTCCTGGCAGGTGCGCTCTCTCCAGCCACGGCAGAGCTGGGACGTGGATGAGCACCCTGCCCACCCACTTCACTCATAGGTATCTCTAAGTGCCTGTTCTTGTCCTGCCTTGCGCCTTGCAGACTGTGCCAGGTTAGTGGTGGCTGTGGGCATGGTGCCAACCTAGAAGGCACACAGAGTATGAGCAGAGTTTGAACCAAGGTGGGGATGACACATGGGGACCTGAGCTGCCCAGAATTAGTGCTGTGGAACAGTATCTGAGAGGTCTGGGTTTATAGAGAAGAAGGGAGAACAGTAAGCCGGTTGTCACAATCGTATTGATCCACAGGAGCAGCCTGAGGGTTAATTCACTGAGCGGCACGTCCCAGGTAAGCATGGTGATCCAGGTCTGGGAAGTCATTCTCCAAGCTATCTATTGCTCTAATGGCACCAGTGCGTCTACCAGGAACTAAGTCCAAGTGGCTAAAGGTTTAAAATTAACCAGCTCATGAAAGGTTGGATTCCAAGGAGGTGTGACACTGTCCCACAACCCATGTTCGCCAGGCCCAAGAGGAGCCTGTAGAACCCTTTCTTTGCTGTACGTCTTTGTCAGGATCATGTTGAACTGAACCACATCCTCTGGGAGAGGCCTCGCAGTGTCTGTCTACATGTGGGGAAACTGAGGCCAGGGAGATGAAAACCACAAGCTTGGAAAAGGCGGAGGGGCCTTGGCCGAATGCAGGTGTGCTCTGAGATGAGGGAGGCGAATGGGGGGGGGTTATGACCTCTGCTGAGCCTCTCCTCCTGGTGGCTTTTCTGAGCCACTTTGCCTCCTCTCAGTCCTGTTTTCTGCAATTTTAGCCTCCAGTGATGCAAGTCCTCTTTTCTCCTGGGTATTTTCACCAGGTTCCCGGCACTCCCTGTAATTGATAGTTGAGTTCCTCCCTGGAAGAGCTACCCTCTCCTTCTGCTCCCTCTCTGGCTGGCTTTTCTGCTCTGCCATGGATTTTGTTTCCAAAAGGTGGGAGCCTCGCCCTGGGCTTTCCTTTCTTTCCCCTGAGCCTCCTCTCCTCCTGCTTCAGCAGCTCAGCCCTGGGGGCAGATCCCAGCCTTCCTTCCTACAGGGTGGGTTTGAAGCTCCTGCCATTTCCTCTGCAGGTCTTGGAGTCCTGCCAAGTGGCCCCCACGCTGCTCTGGCAGCTCCTCTGCCCAGCCCTCACCAAAACAAATGGAGAGGAGAAATTAAAATGAGGCCAGCCAAGAGGGAATCTAATGAGCTGGGAAAGGCTGTAATCCAAGACTGAGCTGGAGCTGAGTGGGCTGTGGGGTCTTTAAGCAGCAGAGAAAATCAAATCAACACTCTGAACAAAGCAAAAAAAAAAAAAAAAAATCATAGATCCCAGAGGCTCTGCACTGCGGCCAGGAGCCATCTTGGAAGTTCAAGTTTATCTAAAGGGCATCTGTAGGCCTGCTGGCCCAGGAAAGGGCACACTGAGGGTTCCAAAGAGCTTGGGATGGGGGTGTGTGACAATCTATCCCCTTTTCACAACCATCCCCACCCTCCTGCCTAGGCTGCCTCCTCTGATGACTTTTTGGGTCCATTTGTCCTTGGTTCTGGTGGTGGTGTGGACCCTTGTGCCCTCCCTGTACCTTCGAGCTCTCTCCATAAGAGACGAGCTGCTACACAGGCAAGAGTGCAGGGCACAGGCTGGGCAGTGATTGGCTAGTTGGCAGGGCTCCCATACCACCACGGGGAACCCAGTCTCTGCTCTTATGCTTCCTGGCATGGGTAAACTGGCCATCTCCCTCTTCTTGTCACTGCTCTGTTCTGCTGGTTCCACGGTTTCCCCTGGCTGGAGGAGGAGGTCTCACTTAAGTTGAAGCTGCTTTTGAAACTCAAGTTTTACTAATTGCTAGCACACTGGGGTTCCCTGTCTGCTCGTCCAGCCACTGAGAAAGTGGCACTTTTGCTCCTCTTCTGCTGTGTGTGTGTGTGTGTGTGTGTGTGTGTGTGAGAGAGAGAGAGAGAGAGAGAGAGAGTGCGCGCGCAATAGTGCCTCTTTCCTTGAAGGAACTTTAGTTAGCTTCTTTTGCAGCCAGAAGAGAGCAGCATGGAGCAGCCCAGGGGAAGGGGCCGAGCTGACAGCAGTCTTGGTGCTGCAGGAAATGAAGGTTATTGACCTCCTCAAGGGGCAGATTGGAGAGGTGGCAGGGAGGAGCCAGAGGCCAGGAGTTTGGGCAGTATCTGCTGAGCAGGTGTCTGGATCCTGCTCAGTTGCATCCTGTGCTGTTTATTGCTTCATACATTCATTCATTCAGCTAATGATTTTGAGGACCTATGGTGGCTGCTCACTGCATTAGGCACAGAGTTAAAAACAATTATGAGGTCAGTCTGTGTCTCAAGAAGCTCACATCTGATGGGGACACAGAGATATCCTCAGTTAATTGGCAATTTGGGCTTCTGTCCCTTTCTGCCAGATTCCTATCTGTAGGCGAGTTGTGGTGGCTACTGACCTTGATGTTGAGCAGGGACCCTTTTCTTGATTTGCTGTTGGTCCCTGGAGAAATAGGACTGGGGCATCAGGACTCTGGGACTGTCCCTCCAACTGAGAGAGAAGGGGCAAGGCAATCACCCAGACAGTCCAGGGGCTGACACCCAGAGATAGGGTGCACTGTAAGGAACCAGAGAGTGCAGAACAATGTCATTTAGTTTACAAGATGGTGATGTGGGCTAGGAGGGAACACTGGAGACCAAGAGAAGTGGAGATTTGAGAAGCAGTTTGCTGTGGACATGGCTTTAAGGGAGAAAGATAAGTAGCAGGTTTACTGGTCAGGAGAACTATTTTTATTATTATTTGTGCTTTGGTTGAGTTAAATTTCTTATTAGTTGGATTAAATTTTGCACAACATTACAGAAAACTCCAAGTAATGGAGTCTTAAACAAGATAGCGTTACATCTCTCTCATCTAGGAAGAGGTCCACAGAAGGCCCAGGCCTGGCAGGGTACCCTGTGTGTGGCCATCCTCAAATAATGTCAGTTCAATGTTCACAGTCCCTATGAACCCAGATCTGACCACTTCTCACCCTGCCCCAATGGCTACTGCCCTGGTCCATGCGTGTTCATTTCTCGCCAGGCTTTTTTTTCCCACTTTCTTATTCATGCATCTGCTTCCATCTTTTACCCCATCACAGTATGGCAGCCCGGCAGGGAGATGCTTGCCAGTCTTGCTCAGAGGAAACCCCTTCTAGCAGAGCGGCCAAGCAGGAGGGGCCTACTAAAAGGGCAGCGGAGGGCTAGATGGTGTGGTGAGGTGAGCCAACGTATTTATGGCCTGGATGCTGAGGGATATTTGCCGGTCCCTCACCTGTCATGCCTTTGCTAAAAACAATTCAACAATCCCAAACATAGGTCACCCAACAAAAGGAGCATCATTACTTTCAGCCAAGAAGACACTTATTTCAGCAGGCACTGACAATGTCAGAGATGAGTCCCAGCTTGAGGAGTTTTCCTAGGTGTTCCATGTCTCTCTTGCTGTTTGCATGCTCCTCAGAGGCCATCTGTCCTGTGGCCTCTAAATGCTAAGAGAGGGTACCCAAAGGAAAGCATCCCAGGGGTCGATAACTTGGGTGCCTTCAGTAATTTCTTTGGTCATTTCTGAAAGATAGTAAGCTGTCATTCAAAAGAATGCTTCCATTGTTTATCAATGCCAGGTGTCATACATTGTCCCTCCCGTTGATACTAATTGCCATTCCTTGGTGACAGTGCAGGTGGCTAAGAGGTTGTTAGGAAAAGGCAGAAGACTGCTGCTGCCATGTGCCATGACCACTGGCTTTAAGAATGGAGTGAGGAGTCCAGACAATCGACAAGAAATGTTGCCAAGGGACAACTTCTATTTGTCTTCTATTGCCACTTTCTTGGTTATACAGCAAGCATGGGTGTGCTGTAGCAGTCCCTCTCTATGGCAGATGCCGTGTGTGTGTGTGTGTGTGTGTGTGTGTGTGTATGTGTTGTTAAGTGGAGGTGTGTGTGTGTGTGTATGAGACAGTGCAAGTGTGTTTGTGTGTTTATGGGGGTTGAGAGGGCGCTGGGCTTTGCATTGGGTGTGGCAGTGGGCATGGGAACCCAGATGGGTTCCTGTGGGAGCCAGAGCAGGACTCCTGTGCTGGGCTGGGCTGGCAGGCATTGCAGCTCTTCAACTTTCATGGGGACGTGAGCAAGCCTAAGAGCTGGGGGAATCTGACTCTTCTTACTTACAGTGAGCAAATTAAAAGAACAGAGTCAAAATACAGCAAGGGATCAGGTTTTCCACATTCCAGCTCTTTATGAAGTCTTATAAAATCAGGACTTTGGACTACATACAGTCTTTAAGCTCTTTTCAGCTTTAATTTTCTATTTTTGATAGAGTGTTACAGTTTATTTTTATTACTTTTTATGAGCCACAGGTTCATGGAAAATTGGGATAATAATCTCTCTCTTTGAGAGAGCCGTTATGAAGATCAGTCAAAACCTTATTTGGAAATGGACTTTGCAAACTATAAAGCACTCAGAACATGTTCTCATTATTGTTATGATAATATCAGAATAGGGGCCAGTGTATTATGAAGAAACTGAGTGAGATTATTTGCAAACAGAAACATTGCACTTGGGTCATGCTATCTGTTATAAAAGGTAGAGACAAGTTCATGGCTTTGACCTGTAGTGCTGGGTTCACCCAAAGGAATGGTGATGGGCTCTTCCTGGGTGAGTGGAGTAGGAAGAAGCTCCAAGTGTGAGGTGTGTGGTGTGCGGTGAGGCTGACATGCAATCAATAATTCAAATAGGCACACAATGCTCTTCTGCAGGGCACCCTGCCCTGTTGCTCATCAATAAAATATTGGATTCAGTTGTTTGGAGCCCACAGCTAGTCTGAGAGCTGCATTCTCATTTGGATGTGCTGCTTGACGTGGGTGCCCAAGTTTCAGGAGTGCCTGTGGTCTCGAATGAGAATGTCAGGAAAGGAAATGAGCTCTGACACTTCCTCCTACAGTGTCCTGAAGGGCAGGCTGTGACCCAGGAACCTGGGTCTGTAACAGGTACTGTGGCCCTGGGGGAAGACTTTCCATGTATAGGGGAGTTCCATGCATGGTTCTCCATGCCTGGGGCCAGGCCCCTCTGTGAGATGTCCACTCCATCCCAGGAGTGATCCAGAATTCTGACTGCAGGTGCAATGGCCAAAGGTCAAGGGCAGCCTTTTGCAGCCCTTGAAGCGAGCCTACATCCTTTACTTTTGCTTCTCATTGCTTTCATCTTTGAAGCATCATTGATTCATTAAAGAAAAATTTGCAAATACAAGTAAAAAAAAAGAACTATGAAAATTTGCAGACGTGCACCATTTCAGTTAAATCACTGTGTATTTCAAGCCCACTGGAGTGTAGTCAAAGGTCAAGCTGCCATGCGTGTTAGATGCACGGTTGCCTGTTGTCTTCACTGCAGCTGCCTGGGGTGCTGGGGACCCACACCTGGAAGGCACAGTCCAAAGCCCAGACTGTTCTCAAAACTGAAGCCTGCTTTGTAATTAATTTGGGGCTCAATGGCCTGAACAGAGGCCAGTCTCTTCAGAGACTTCAGTGATGTGACTTCGTGTGAAAATTTGTGTAGTGCTATAGCATTATTAATGGGTTTAATTTCTGAGCACTGCCTGATATCCCTGGGGTGTTTCCCATGTTTCTCAAATCTGAAGCTTCCCTTATGGTCCTCGCATGGCAGATGAAGAACGGGAGGTGCACAGAGATCCTGCCAGTGGCCCAACAACAAACTGGACGGTGGTAGCAACGGGATTCAAACCAAGAAACTGCCTCTGTCAATCTGGCACTTCTCCACATTTTCCATATCATAATACTCAAAGAAAATGGTTGCAGTTATTTGACCATTTGTGGGGAGAGAATGAAATTGCTTGGGGTCACTTACAGTGGCCCCAGGCTGTCCAGATGGCTGCTCTTTTAGCTGTACCACCGCTGCCTATGCTCAGCCTGTACCCCTACCATGGGTGCTTGCACTGAGTGTGTCTGCACCATCACATGGCGGCAGGGGGCTGGGCAGGCTCTTGAGCCTGATCACCTGGCACAGGATCCCAGGGCACTGTTCTCTGGTGAGACCAAGAGCAGCGACTGCTTCAGTTTCCTGTTCTATAAAAAGAGGATAACAACATAACAGTTCCAACGGGGAGCAGCTGCACTCACACAGATCCTAAAGAAGGAAGGACATGGCCAAGCTGCTGTGGAGCATCCTGAGCTCAAGGTGACCTTCCGGGCTTTATTGGATGGCAGATGAGGCAGCAGTTCCACAAACCCAGGCCTCAGACGAACGTGGTAGATCCCCTTGCCTGTCTCCAGCAGGGCTGCGCTTGTGTTGTGGGGCACTGCAGTCCCTACCCAGGCTCATTAATGGCAGGGGTATCTGACCCTGCACTAGCCCCCAAGTCAGGAAAGCAGAGCTGTTGGTTAAATCAGGAATGCAGAGCTGTTGAGAAATCTTTTCTGTTAGGCCTGAACATGCTTCGACTAATCCAGCTCCTGCTTAGCTTTCCTCTCTGCATTCAACCATTTGAGACTCTGTTCCTTCTACAGGAATCTATCCTTGACATTTCCAAGGGCAGCCGCCGGATCTCACAAGCAGAGTTCAGAGGGGAAAGGGTGAGATCAATGTTCTGAGAGATGCCAGCTTCCTAGAAATTGCCTGACATATTAAGTTCTTTTCTTTATAAATAAATTAGCTGAACAGGGGGCTGGAGCAGTGGCTTGGCGGTTGCAGCGCTTGCCTGACATGCGCAAGGACACACGCATGTTCAAGCCCCAGCACCCACGTACACAACTAAGTGTCAGAGCAATAAAAGCCATGTGAAAAACTCAGTAAAAATTGATTCCCTTTATCTGTCTCTCTCTCTCATTGTCCTTCTTTCTAAAAAAAATTAAAAAATAGCTGATCAGACCCCCTTTCCCCCAAAAAGTAAACAGGAACATGCCTCCCATCTCAGTTCTGGACGAAGATCCTGGTGGCAGCCTTGCAGTCACCCCCACACTGGTGGTATCCATGTTGCTAATGCTCTCTGCCTTAGTTTCTGCCCAGTTGTCTTGCCCAGGACCACACCCTGCTGAGTCTCAGCTCAGGGTTTAGGAGCACTGTCTCTCCCTGGTAGCCTCCCTTCCTCTGGTGGAGTTCCAGCTTACGTGGCTTGACTGCCTTCTGGAGTCTCTGCTCAACCCTGTCTGTGGACCTCGGATGGTCCTGTACTCTGGAGTACACAGTGGCTTGCTGTCCCACATCAAGTTTCTCTGTCTCTTAGATACCATGGTGTCACAGCCTGAGTGCCTCCACTGAGGCCAGCTTCTTTGCTCACGTTTGTTGCTGACCTTCCAATGTGCCTGAACCCAGCTCCCCACCTCCATTCTGTGGCCCCAAAGTCCTGAATATCCTCAGCAGGTTGGATTGAATGACCCCTGGAGTTTTCCTAACCTGGGATTCTCAGAGTCTGCAAGGATTACAACATTCCTGGTCTTGGCCCTTGGTAGAGGACTTTACGGTATACAGAGACTCCACATGACACCCTCTTCCCATTTCACGGGGGCCTCTAATGTTTCCTTGTGATGTACCTGGTTTCCAAGAGCAAAGGTACTCAAAACATGGGTGAAAAGTTCCACGTCCACCTGCACCTCGATTCCTTCCTAATGCTTTGTGCCTCTAGATAAGAAGGGTTCATGTCTACCCAGGAGGTCTCATCTGCAAGATTCAGATAGGTGTTTCCTTGAGACCATATCAGTTGCGGAGTCATTACGTGGAGCTAAGTAACTTTTAAACTGGCTGCTGTTCAGTCTCAAGAAATCACAGCAAAATTGGAATTCCACCACCCTCCTTCCATTCCTTAAGCCTTGTATCTCCAGTATAGCCTTTATCAGAATGTCTCAGTGTTTACAAACAAGGACTTTGGGGTTAGGCAGAGATAGATTCTTGTAGTAGAGGCTAATACTAGCTATTGTATTTCAAATGCCTTTTAGTATGGGAACACAGAAAGAACCCATTCCCTGACTTCCCTTGCAGTGACATGGGACAGAGCAATACTGTAGGAACTTGGTTCTGGTGTTTGAGAGCTTCTGAGTGATTCTTTTTCCTTTACCTTTCTTATCTTCAGTTGGTTGGCTATAGAGGACCAAGCAGAGGGCTCCAAAGCCTCAGTGGAAGGAGATTGGGTTCCAAATCCATTGCATGGAAGGCCCTGACCTTGGCACACACCTAATAAGACATGGATGAGAAATAAATCTTTTATTGTATTTTAGCCCCTAAGTTGGGAATATTTGTTGTAGCAGTCAGCTTTTAACGACTAATATAGTTTTGAAGCTATTTTTACAAGTGATTATGTGAGTTTGAACAAATCGTTAATTTGTTTTCTCTTTCATCTGTAGGAAACTTTCCTTGCAGTCTTGAGGTCATGAAAGAAGAGTGTCAGATGCAGTCATCCCAGGAACAGTGGATCTGCCTGTAATAGTGGACCTACGAGTTGACTTTCCAATTGTTCCTCCAACATACTGGGCTTGATCCCTCTCCTGGGCGTTGAGTGCGCTAATCCTTTGTCTGGATCGTTTTTCTTCTGGTTGCTTCTTTCTCATTTTTTTTAGGGCTAATCTTCAGTACCATGTCCTCACAGAAGTTTTCCCTGACTCCAATTAAATTAGCATCCTTGCCGCCCACTTCCTTATTCCATTGTCCTACTTAATTTTCTTCATTGAATCTACCCCTATCTAGAAGTAGATTATTTCTGCATTGATTTGTAAGAATTTTATCACCCTACTAGAATGTTGACTGTGTGGGGACACACTTCTTTCATGACTTCTCTGGAGTGCAGGAACATTGTGGATACACAACAGATAGTGCCTGAATGCATGCCTGGTATGGGGTGGATCACATGAGGTCGTCAGGTTATGAATTGGGCAGCTGTGCTGGCACAGGACAAGTACTCACAGAGTGGCAGTTGTCATTGATTGTCTGCATCAAGTCTGTTTACATTTCCTTTACCCAGTTGCAAACCTATCAGTGTCAGAAACTACATCTTATTTATTTTTGATTCTCAATGACTGTGTACAAGAGGTGATTGATTCATAAATGTGACTGAGGAAAACTTCAAATTGATCTGATGCTTTCAAAAAGACCAATGAAACCATCCTTGTTCTAAAAAAAATTAAACCTTTTTATTAGTATATTTATTTTATATATAAAAGAAATAAAAAAAAAGAAACACAAAGAAAATGCTTTTATGGCAAATCAGCTTTGTCGGGGCCTTCGGCTTGGGCTCCAGGCTCTGGCCCGCTGGGCGTTAACAAAGTCCGCCGGTTGTAGTGGCCCTTGATGATCCCCGTGTTGTTGTTCTCGTTGAGTAGCTGCTTCTGCCTTTGCCTGTTGAGGGACTGGACCAGGCCCAGGACCACTGCAGCTAAGGAGTACTGCCCGGGGAGTCTTCTCGGGGGCAAGATGAACGGGTTGGGTTGGACTCTTCCCAGGAGAAAGTACGTTTTGATTTTCCCTTCCTGCTCACTGATGCCCTTCACGTAGATCTCCCCTCGGTAGTCAAAGGCAAAGCCCTGGTCCTTCAGGATGAGATAGGTCTCCTCTGGGACTTGGATCCGGCCGCTAACCCCTGTGCTGTCCATTCGACTTGCCAGGTTCACGGTCTTGCCCCAAATGTCATATTGTGGCTTCTTAGCGCCAATCACTCCAGCTACCACTGAGCCATGGCTGATGCCTGAGAAGAGGCAAAGGAGCAAGCGATGAGAGAGGAAAGAGGGCGAATAGGACTCTGGACCCTGCCTGGGCCGTGACCATCACGCGTGTGGCCTCTGGATGAATTGCAGAGTCCAGATCCTGCTGAGTCACTTGTTAGATGTGTGACCTCAGCTACTTAACCTATTTGGACCTCACTTTTCCCATCTGTAAAGTGGAAAGAATGGTGGGAACACTTAGATGATAGAAGGCAAGCCGCCGGCGTAGCCTGCCAGCCAGCATGTGCTCAATACAGAACTGTTGTTTTCATCTAACTCTGCCCTCTCTTGCCCCGGGGGATGAAGGAAACCCTGGCCAGGAGGCAGCGCCCTGGGATCTCCTGCTTCTGCCGGCATAGAGCTCTGAGAGCTTGGACGGACCCTTTCTTCCCCTGTTCTCCCTGCAGACCCTCAGTCTGCACACTCCCCAGTCCACAGTGAGGGCTTCTTCACCCACCTCCCTGTCCTTGTCCTCTTGCAGCCCATCCTGCCCACTGCTACAGGAGGAGGGGCCTGACCAAGATACTACCCCTTAAACATCTGCCAGGGATCCTTTGACTGTGGGATAAAGCTGAAGTGCCCTGGGATCCAGGGCTTCTCTGGCCTGGCTGCTGCCCAACTCGTCAGCCTCGTTCTGTCTCTCCCCTACCCCTGCCCCATGTCCATACTGCCCTGCTGGTTCCACTGCCAGCCGCTTACCATCTTTGTGCCTTGGCCCTGACTTTCTCTCTGCTTGGTTTTCTAACTCCCCCAATCCTATTTGGCAAAGAGAGCCTCCTCTTTTAGGAAACCTAGACTTCACTTCTAGAAATGGCAGCCTTTCACTAATCACATAGGTGGGTTTGTTTATCCCCCAACAGACTCAGCATTTCTTCCTTCTACAAACATTGACTAGGCACCTACTATGTGCCAAGCACTGGGGATATGGTGGGCAAGAAAAGAAAAAGTCCTAGCTCTCATGTTGTTCACCTTCTACTGGGGAGGGAGGAAATATTAAGAAAATAGGTAATATACTATCAGCAAAATCAATCGGGGTACAGGGACAGAAAAAGATGGGGGTGCACTTGGGAGTAGGGCTGATGGGTAAGACCTTTCTGTGCAGAGATTTGAAGGAAGTGATGTGACCTGTCAGGCAGCTATTCTGGGTGAGGTCATTCTCAGCAGAGGCAAGAACAACAACAACAACAACAACAACAACACACACACACATGATGGACATGCACACACAAGTGCACATGCACAGGACACAATTGACTGCAAATTTGAAAAGCAGACTGCAGAATGTGTGACATCACAATGATTTTTAACTCTTTAAAATTGGCAGAGCACGTTTAGAGCCATCGTCCCATCCCATATGACCACTATGAGGTGGTAGGCAGGGGTAAGGGTAAGTGTATCATCCAGCTTACACAGGAGGAAACTGAGACTCAGAGGGTGCAAACTTCTCACCCAGAGTCATAGAGCTGGCTTCAGTAGATGGGAAACACAAACCCAGATGCTCAATCCAGCTGGGAAATTAATTTTCTAACCTCTGAGATCAATGAAACAACACAGCAGTTTAATATATCATGCCAAGGGTTGCCCTTGGTCCTGGCAATATCTTTGGAATTTACTAAATATCTTTCTGTTCAAGGCTAAAGTTCTCTTTGAACTCCTGGTTCAATTCTGTAGTTGATGTTTTCAGAAAAGACATTCAGGGTTGATAAAAGCTGTGGAACAAGCCCTGAATACCCCATACAGAGATCAAAACACAAAATCTAACTCCCTTCATTCTGAAGAAGAGGTACATGGTACTCCTTAGAGCTGAGGAGTCAGATATGGGTATTTCTTGACCCATTTTCTTGAGAAGTGCTAAGGAAGAATGTAATGAAGTAAAATCGTGTTTCAGAGGACGTCTACTCTGTGGGATGCCAGCCTGAGTTTTTTTTTTTTTTACAGCTGTGCACCCTGACAGCCAGGATGTCATATCACTCATCTTAGAGTTGGGAAGTCAGGGAGCTGCTGTGCGATGACTCTTGGGCTGCGTGATCTTAGGCTAGTCTCTCCTCTTTTCTTGGTCTGAGTTTACTCATCCACAAAATGGGATGTGGGCTAGAGCAGTGACTTTCCCACTTGGCTTTGAAGGACCCTGGAGGCTCAGGGGTGGTGCAGAAGGAATTGGCAAATTATGCAATCATAAAGAATTATTATTCAATTGCAATGATGGTAGTCGTATTGCTATTTTGTACTCGTTTGTTTAAATGTGAAGGAGGGTGATCTGCGAGGCTGGGTTCTCTGACTGTCCCCTGCTCAATATAGGATCAAGTACCCTCAGGAGCAGAGTTCTGCTTCTGTCTGAAGGCCTTATCCAGGAGACCTGAGAACAACACATGGACCACCTCACACAACTTGGAGTCAGATTTACATTACTCTTAGGTCATTAGCTACCTCTCTAAGCAAGAGCTTGGATGGGGTAGAGTACTAGATAGGTAAGTTGGAGGAGAATGAAACTGTATTCCAGTATTTGCCAAACACCAGCCACTTTATATTTTTGCACACAGGCCAGTAACCTGCTCTTGATTTCAGTTCTTGATTGAGAGGAAGCTGAGAAAGGCCTGAGCTGAGCCTGCACCTGCCCTTATCAGGGTCACAGCCTACTGAATTTTTCAGGAAATAGCTTCCCTGGATTGAGGCCCAGGATGTGGAAGGGCTGATGGAGCAAGGCAGCCACTCTTTGGGGCCCCCTCTTCCAGCTGCTACTCACCGATTCGGAGTTCAAAGTTGTTGAACGAGTGCTTGTTGATCTCCTGTATGCTTTCAGTCAGGGCGAGGGAGAAGTCAGCCAGGGCACACAGATGCTCCCACTTGTCCTCACATTGCTGGAGAAGACACAAGAGGGACTCATTCAGCATGACCAATGCTAGAGTTTCTGCAGCACGGCTTTCTGTCCAACCTTACCCACACATCCCTGAGAAGGAAATAATCATGAGAGCACTTTGTGCACCTGCAGAGCAGAGGAAATAATTTCAGTAAAAGGCTGGATAGCAAATATTCTGAGTTTTGCAGACAATATGGTGCTTATTGTACTTGAAAGGGGAAAACGATAAAATGTAAGTGACTGGATGTGGTTATGTTCCAATAAAACTTTATTCACAAAGACAGATGGTGGGCCAGATTTGGCCTGCGGTCATGAGTTTCCCAACTCTTGCTATTGTGTGCCACATATTTACATATGTACCAGTGTGGGTTTCTCCCAAGATAGCCACTCTTGGAATACTTTTACTTGGAAAAAACAGTGCAGGAAGGGTGAAAGGAATTTGATGGAGATTCCATATTTCCAATAACTGGGACTCATTCATTTAACTTTTTGTTGAGGATTTACCAGGTGCAAGGCTTTGTATGGGGAGCATGACAGTAGCTCAGATAATTCATTAGCCCTGGAAGGTAGACATTAGGGCCCCCATTTAACATTAAGGCCTGGCTCATGGTCAACATTTCAAAATTCAGGAGCCATTATTATTTCATGCAACTTTTGAAGGAGAAAATGAAAATAATAATAAGAAAATTGGCTAAATTGGCTAGTGTTAGGGGTTGAAGGACACCCATGACTAAATCATAATCAGATTTCTTGAACCAGATTTTTGTTCAAGTGAAGAGTGAAGTTCAGAGTGCAACCTAGAAGTTTCTCAACACAGCAGCATCAGTTCATCCACTAGACTGCCCTCTCCTGAGCTCCTGTAAACCACACAGCTTTCATAACCTTGCTCCCTAAGCCTGCAGGTGACAGGGTGTCACCCTTTGGTGATATGGCAATAGCAAGGCCCTTGTAAAGCCTGTGCAGGGCCCTGAGTCCTTTACCTGTTTTTCCGGGGACAGGCCTGACACTGCCATGTAGGTGCTGCCAATGGTCTTGATCTTCTCAATGTCTTGAAACCGATCTTCACCAAGCAGCTGAAACAGATCCAGGCAACAGTGTTAGTCACGGTGTGT
Organism: Aplodontia rufa; assembly: GCA_004027875.1. Lineage (NCBI taxonomy): Eukaryota > Metazoa > Chordata > Mammalia > Rodentia > Aplodontiidae > Aplodontia > Aplodontia rufa. The sequence goes on along the minus strand of PVKS010011991.1, from coordinate 40,492 downwards.
TTTTCTTCCCACAGACTGGGGCCCTGAAAATGGGCCCCTGGCTCTTGATGAAGACAGATCCAACTCTAATGGCGTAGGATCTGAGGCCGCTGCTTTCACCCGAGGGTCATACAGTCTGCCAGTCAACATGTGCTTATGGAGTCCCTGCTAAGTTCCAGGAGGCTAGATGGATGTGACCAGCTATTCTTGAAGGAGTAGGTGTGCTTCAAAGAATCATTGATATAAACAAGGCTATTTGATTAGCTTAAAGCATACATCCATAATGTTCCCAAATCCATCAACAAATCTCTTTTCAACCTGTATTTGGAATCTGACTGCTTCTTAGCACCTCCCCTTGCACCCTGGTCTAAGCCGCTATGAGGTCCCAGCTGGGCGACTGTGATACCCTGCCTGCCCTGCCCTTGCCTCCTCTTTCCCAGCATGGTGGCCCAAAGATCCTGTTTACAAGTTAGTTGGAACATAGCCCTGCTTTATCCAAAGCACTCCAATAGCTTCAGCTCTGCTTAGGGTCAGAGCCCATCTTCACTGCAACCTCCAAAGCTTGCCATGACCTGACCCCTCTGCATTGTCCCCTTTGCTCACTCTGTTGCAGCCACGCTGACCTTTCTGGTCCTGGAACAAGTCAGGCCTGCTTCTGCCTCAGAGGTTCACATTCGCTGTCCCTGTGTGGGATGACTGTTCCCTCAGACAACCTGTGGCTCACTCCCTCACCTTTGGGTCTCCCCCCAAATCCCATCTTGCCAGTGCAGGCTGGTTGATGGCCCCGCTGCGGCTGGATGCAACACCCTCCCCCTCATGCACACCCTTATCTTCCCCACTCTGTTTTTCTCCTCTCCTTAGCACTTCTCAATGGTTTGGCTTATTTATTATCATGTTCCTCTGCCCTCACTGCAGTGCAAGACTTCCGGGGCACATGCAGATAGCAATGAGAGTGTAGAAGGGATGAGTGAGTGAATGAATGGCTTAGCATTCACCGTTAGCACTTCTTCCATCTTCACCTGTAGTTTGCATTTCCTTGCTAAGGATGGGAGACCCTGGCTGCTTATTTTGTAAATGTGGTAGGGAAGAATAAAGCCCCTGGCTCTGCCTCCTAGATTGCCCATGCCCTAATCCCTGCAAGGCATGCATTTGGTATTTTATAAGGTAAAAGGGACTTTGCAGGTGTGATTTATTAGGTTAGGGCAGGGTCCTTAAAATAGAAATTAGGAAGCTGGAGAAACAGAGAAAAAAAATATTATGTAGAAACAGAAGTCAGAGTGACGGAACTGCTGGCTTTGCAGATGGAGAAGAGGCAATGTGCTAAGGAACGCAGGTGGCCTCTAGAAGCTGGAGAAGACAGAGAAGTGAATCTCCCCTGAGCCTCCCGAGGGGACACAGCCCTGCCATCACTTTGATGTTATCCCCAAGAGATCCATTTGGATATCTGTAAGATAATAAATTTCTATTGTTTCAGGTCACTAAATTGATGGTAATTTATTATAACAACAATAGAAAACGAATACAGCTACTATTGCCTGAGCTCCTATTTACATGAGGTTCCAGCCATCACAGAGCTAGCAGCTCAAGTAAGGTCAAATGTTAAAAATAGATAATCAAGTTCAATTTTAATTATGTTTATGAGGGAAATGTACAGAGTGTAGGGATAGAAGTATAAACCATTTTGAACCAGTCTGGTGGATCTGGGAAGGTAACTGATTTGTAACTTCTTCTAAGGTGTGGGAAGGGGTTTCCTAACAGTGAGTGTATGAATCTGTGTGTTGGGGAGACTGTGGCACAGAAAGTGTTGAGGGAGTATCTAGACCCAGGATACGGCATAATTAAATCCCAGAGTTGTGGGGAAGATGCACGGTAGCTTCAGGGAAATACATGAAGATCAGTTTGGCTGCAGTGTGATAAGCCAGGCTATGATTTGAAGATTAGGATCTGGGAGAGGTAATAGGGCCAGAGCAGGCAAGGCCCTGTAGGACACACTGAAGATACTGTTGGCTTCCATGCCAACAACAATGACAGGCACTGAGGGGACATAAGCAGGCAGGACACTGGGTTGGATTTGGATTTTGGATGGGTCATTCTGGATGCTGCAGGAGAGAGGAAATGTGGAGTGACCTCTTGCAGAATCCAGGCAAGTGATACTGGTGGCTTGGGTTAGAGATGTAGACAGACATGAGGATATTTTGAGAGACTATATTTGTGACAGATTCAACAGTGCTTGTGTTTGGTGGCCTAAGAAATGGCTTCTAATGACATTTGTGAGTGAAGGTTGTAGATTTGTGAATGTGCCTGTGTAAGTTCTTGTGCTTGTGTGTTGGAAGATGTGTGTGCACATGTGCATGGTGCTTACATGCATGTTTGCATGTGTGCATGTACACACATGAATGTGTGTGTAACATGCATAGGTGTTTTGGGGCAGGAATACCACTGTGTGCATTTCTGTGTGGATGTGTACTGGTATGTAGGTGTGTTATTTATGTGCATGTATATTGAGATATTTCCATCTCCGTGTGGCATGTACACACACTCTCAAATGTGGGGTGTTTATGTGCATGCTTGTATGCACTTGTGTGTTTGAGTATATGCTTGTGTTTGAGGGCGGTCAGGAGGCAGAGAAGAGGCAGCCTGGGGAGTCAAGGCAAAGTTTGAATTATACAACTTGCTCTTCTGTCCCATGCATTTGCTGTATATTGGTCTCGTGTAACCACCAAGAATTTCTAAGTTTCAGAGATAGTTCAGCTGTGAACTGACACACAGTGAGTCCCCAAACTTGGATGGCCTGGCTGATCTCCAAGTTTCTGTATGACTCGGGCAACCTGAAATATGCACTTGTGCCTGGATGCTCCTTCAACAAAGCTTCCTAGGTGCCCCATCTCATACCTTCAGCCCTCTTCAGTCACTTTATGGTGAATGGCAGCCAGTGTTTGAGGTTGTGGTCAAGGTGACTTTTTTTCTTTTTCTTTTTTTTTTTTGTGCCTAAGTCTAAGGGCTTCGAATTCAATGATGGTGATTGCTAATATTCCTTGGAGACATTAGGTAATGTTGGATGGATGGTAATTTTGAAACATAATGAAGATTGAGAAGCACCGCCTTAATTAAAGGAAGAGATTGGGCTGTCTAGAGGATGGTTAACTCATTCATTCAATTACTCATTCAGTAGGTGACTACTGAATGGTATATTCCAGGCACTGGGTAGGCACTAGGATATGTGATTGACAAGATCAGCTTTTCTTTCAGTTGCTCATAGTGTCCCCTGATGCCCTTTTCTACTAAGGTCATGGGCAGGTGCATGCTACTTTGAGGGCAGGAGCTAACATGGATTTGAATTTTTCTTTCAGACCTGAGACTTGAACTGTACAATTCTGTGATGCATTCTACCAAATCATTGGATAAGTCATGGCGCATTCCAAGCACCACTTCCACATTTGATTATTAGAGCGACCCATGGGAGGCTGTGATTTATTACCTCCTCAGGGCTATGTGGGTACTTTGCCTCTGCCTGGAGCCATCCCCACGGTGTTCCTATGGACTCCCCCATGTCCCCCAGGATTTGCATACATGTCACCTTCTCAGTGAGGCTCTTTTGGATGTCCAACCATCCTGGTATACCTGAGACAGAGGGCTCCCTTAAGATGGGAGATAGTCAGTGTCCTGGGGAAACTGATGAGTGGGTCTCCCTAATACTCCCTTTCTTATTCCCTAGATACATAATTTTGAGGGTTCAGATCAAAATGAAGATGTGGAACCCTCAATAAAAAATTAAGGCTTACATAATGGTGACAGCAGAACGTTAAACCAAGTACTATTCCCTTGTGTGACCATGCAGGTCATTCAGCCATGAAGCTGGCCCTGAGTGGAAGACCTAGGGTTGGCCGAAACCTCCAAGATCTAACATTTGGACTCTTATTTTCCATTGTTGGCATGTATTTAGATGTAATTTCTGGTTCTCCAACTCTTCAATTTTCTTTAAGATTGTAATTTTCTCAGGGTCTCATGTCCTGCAAGTGGACAGTCTGATGGACAAAAGAAATAGACAAGGTAGATTTTCTAGAGCCTTTCTGGCTACAGTATCCTCTCAAAATTAATCAGGAGCCAAGAGAGTGTGGACAATTCCTGCTGGAGGGAAACTCTCTGGGACCACGGGGACTGGCTTTGGGATGTGTGTGTGGGGAGCGGGGCTTGATTCACAGCTCAGCAGCTGATGTTCATTATGTGACTTTCTTGGGCTGACTTGAAGCTCCTCTTCCACCTTCACTGAGGTTCTGCAAATTATGCCCAGAACACACAGGTCCTCAACGCAGCATTGGATGTCTGACTTTTGCCCTCAAGACTGTTCTTCTAGCTGCCCGTCCGCTATTAAAATTGTAGCTCAAAGATCTTGGATGCCTTCAAGTACCCAACCCCTCCCTCCCTCCCTCTGCTTGTGTGCAGCTGCATGTCCTCAGCTTTCTGCTGGCTGTTGGGTGATCCAGTTGGCACTGTGGGAGCATGGATGAGGCTCTGTTTTCTTCCCAGAACTTCTTGTCATAGAGTCAATTGCAAGCCCAGGCCCAGCTGGCTGCCCCCTCAGAAGCCCATTTAGAGCAGTAAGGGGCTTCATTATTTCATTTAATATGCATGCAGCAAACTCACCTACTTTGTCTAAACGTATCTGGGGCCATAATGTGGGTCCCATCACCCCCTTTCACTAATGCCAATGGAGAACCCAGGTGTGAGAGGAGAGAGGACTTCTTTAAACATGGGCCTTTGACCGGAGGCAGAGGACGAGGCAGAGGATCAGCTCCTGGTCTCAGCTTCCCTCTGTGAGCATCCATCTCCACCATTAGGGTGCTGTCCGCCTCCCCGGCTTTTGGAAGACTCTAGGGTGGCCACAACTAGGTACACTGGCATGCAAATTTAGTTCAAATTTATTTTTATTTATTATAGTTTAAACTTATGCTCGTGAGCACTTTGGGGAGATGAGTTGCCATGAGTTTAAACTACAACCAGACCTGATGTCCAGACTACAGCTCAGACCTGATGTCCTGAGCTTTAGATATATTTTATATGGCTATTTTAAAATTTTTATTTGACAATACACATGGACCGCAGTAGCCTGCACCTTATTATTTGCCAGTTAGTTTCTGTTCCTCATTAATTATGTTTTCCTTCACCAAATGCTCAGTGAGCATCTGCGATGTGAATCTGCTAAGGTTGGATGTGCTTTGTCTCCTCTCAACCTCGTGTTGTAATTTGGTCCCCCATGTGACAGTGTTGAGAGGTGGTAGGGGCCTTAAGGAGGTAACTAGTGTCACTCTGGCAGGCTGATGAGTAACCGTGGGGATGGGGTGCCATACAGGGAGGGGGACCTCCTGTTTTCTCTCTTTGGCAGGAGCTCACTTGGCACTTCCACTTTTCTGTCATGTTCCAGGACAGCATGAGGCCTTCAACAGATGTGGCTGCCTGACCCTAGATGCCCAGCCTCCAGAATTGGGAGTTAAATAAACTTGTTTTCTTTATAAATGACTCAGTCTCAGGTGCTCTGTTACAGCATCAGAAAAGGAATGGAGTTCTTCTCTCTCTCTCTATTCCTGGATTACTGGGGATTGAACCCATGCCCTCACACATACTAGGCAAGTGCTGTACACTGAGCTAAACCCTCAGTCTGGGACAGTATCTGTTATGCGCTAGTTCCCGGGAACACAACTGGATACAAGAGTGTGGTTTCTGACTCTGAGCTCATGGCCTAGCTGGGATGCTGGGAGCTGAAGATGCTGCAGCCCAGCCTGCCCCCTTGCGGGCCCACCTTGCAAAGCCCTCTGTACTAGTACACCCACCAGAGACTCCTGGTGTAGCAGCTGCTCAGAGACACCATGGCCATGGACGGCAAAGCCCTGGGAAGCAGAAAGTGATTGTGTTTTGTTTATTTCACCCTTATGTCCATCCCCAGGTTATAAAATGGCCATGGCTGAGCTTATGACTTCTTCTAAACCATCATTCTGAAATGCCAGGCAAGCGAGGAATAGCATGATACAATGATTAAAAAGTGAAAGAGATCTGGGTTCCAGTGCTGGCTTTGCCACGTAGTGGTACGTGGGCTTGGGCACTCCTGGTGTCTCTCTGTCTGTTTTGCTTATTTATGAAAGGAAGGCTAATAATTCCTATCCCATGGGTTTGGAAAGAGGGATAAACACCGATAGGATGGTCTATGTTGAAATGTTTTGTATCCGTGGTAACTCCTTGTAAAACCTGTGAGATTCATAGGACGCTGTTGACCCCAGACCCAGTGGCTAGTGGAAGGAGGCAGCTCTAGAAGTGGGACTGTCCCACGGGATTTTAGGCTCTGTGACAGCAGCTTATTTACAGTGTAAATTTTTCATCAACAAAGGTAGAAAAGGGGGTTAGAAAAGGCATTGGGAGGAAAAGTGGTGCTTGAATCGACTCTGAGGTGAGTGTTAGGTTTTCGGCTGGCTGTGGGGTTGAAGGGGCAGGGTAAGGATGGCTTGATTTCTATGCAGAAGGAGCAGTGTGTGAAACAACCGGCAAACTTGTGGGCGGTTAGAGGTGGCGGGCAGGAGGGCCTGGGTGGAGTGCATCGAGGCAAGAGGCTGGGGAGGGGACAGGGCCAGCACATGACCTTGGCAACCTGCCAAGGAGGGGGTGCAGGGTTTTAGACTTGAAAGGATGTGGCAGGATACTGTGCCTTTGGTGGGTGCAGGCAGTGAGACGCAGGCAGGGAGGGAAGCTGGAGAGCTAGTGGTGTGGGTCAGAAATGATGTGGCCTAAAGCAAGGCATGGGCCACGCTGGTGGTGATGGGCTGGTTGGGAAGAAGGTGGCGAGACGTCTGCACTGCCAAGCCCGTCCCTGAACATCCCCAATAGCTAAGCTGTGGAACCAGCCTCAGTGTCCACCGATGGATGAATGGATAAAGAATGTGGAAGAGAGAGATATATAGAGTGGGATACTCTTCCACCGCCAGAGAAGGAAATCCCACTGTGTGCGATAACTTAGATGGACCTGGAGGACATGGATGGCTCTGGAAGAAATTGTTCTGCTTAACCCCGAGAACCAAGGGTTGAATGTCTCCACTCATCTGTGGAGGCTGGAACAACCCTGGCCATTGAGAGAGGTGGTCTAGTATCATGTGTTAAATCCAGATAAGGTGTAATGTTATACAACCTAATCCATTTTTAGAGATATTGTGGGAAGGGGAAGGGAGGGATAAGGGTGGGTAATTGGGGGGCACTCCTGGGGGTAAATCTAATATCCAGAATCTATACACATTTTATATTATTTTGTTAAAAACTTGTATGGTTGTTCAATAATAAATCTCTCAATAAAAAAAAGAAAGGCAAATGCTGCCCAATCTCACTTACATGTGGAATCAAAAATATCACACTCAGAAGCACAGCGTGGAACGGTGGTTACCAGTGGCCTCGGGTGTGTGGGAGGAGGGAGATTTTGCAGGAGGTAAGCTCTTTCAGTGAGGGGTGATAAATTCTTGAGGTACATTGAACACTGTGGTAGCTACAGTTAATAATAATGTATTGCACACTTGGAAATCACTAAGTGGGACAGTAAATGCTGGGTCCCAGGCCTCCTACTAGGGAGCTGTCTTGAGGGGAGCTATTAAAGGGTTTTACGCTCAAATGGCTGTTTGATTTTAAGTATTTTCACTACAAAATGGTAAGAAATGAGGATGGATATGTTAATTATGTTGATTTAAACATTCTACAATGCATACATTTATCAAGCACCAAATAGCTCAGCTGATAATTGTCATTGTGATAATTAAGTCAGGTGATACTTGGCATCTATAATACAGCCTAGAATTCTCTAATTGAAGAAAACCCACCAGAGGTGACCATTAGCATGAGGCCATGGGGACAGTGATGCCCATTTGGGACTGACAACCTCAGAGGTTCGGGTTACCTCGTCGAAGTCAGCAATGATCTCGTTCAGCAAGCGCAGGCATTCCACTCCCTGGTTGTTCATTTCAGTCTGAGAGTAAAAGTCCGCGAATCCTGGGATGGAGGCAAACATCACCCCAACCGCGTCGTAGGACTGAGAATACAGCTCCTGCATGGAGAGACACACAGAGGGAGGCAGAGATGATCATCAGAGGTCAGGTTCCGCAACGACAGGGTTCCGCCTGTGCACACTGCACGGGAACCCAACAAGGGGACAGACGGCGAGAGCTTGGACACCATTATCAGCATCTGTGGTTTAGTTCCTTCGATGGGGTTGCTTAGGAACAATGCGAGTTCACTCTGCACAATTCCGGATTCAGTGTCTGGTGAGGACTCACTTTCTGGTTCTTTCATGGCACCTTTTACCAGTGTCCTCAGGTGGTGGGAGGGGCAAGGCAGCTCCTGGGGCCTCTTTGATAAGGGCACTGATCTCATTCCTGATCTAACCATCTCTCAAAGTCCCCGCAATCACCTTGGGGATCAGGGTGTCAACACAGGATGTCAGCCATTGCACCATCATCAGAGCATCATTCCATGGGGTGGGACCATCAAAAGTCTGTGCTATCCAGTCTTAGCTGGGCTCTGAGTTCTGACTGTCCATGTGGTTGTCCTTGGCCAGCTCCTCTTCCTGTTCTCCTCAGTGGCCGACCCAGATCTCCCCCACTCTCCTAACCCACCCACACTCTATGCCTCTCTGTGGACTCCTGCCTCCGACCTCATGAGAAACGCTGCCCTTGGTGGTGACTTGTGTGCTCTCCAACCCTTCTGCACATGCACATATTCAAATTTATTCCATCTCCTTTGCTTCAACTCCAGAGCATGTTTTCCTTCTCTTGCAGAAGTTCAAGGTTTCTTGACCCCCTTATAGTCTACTCAGCAATTTACTCCCATGCTAATCCTTTCCTTTTACACAATTCATTCCTCCTTTCTTCTCCCTGCTCCTCCTCCTCCTCCTCCATGTCTTCTAAAGGAAAGATCAGTGTACCCTGGAGCCTGTGGACACTGTGACTGTCAACCAGGCCCTCCTTGTCCTACTTTGCCACCTTCTCAAGTGAGTTTTCTCCATTGCCTTTCCCCATTCCCATCTCAGGCTGGAATGGAATGAATGAGAAGAGGCCCGCCTGCCAGTCAAAGTGGAAGAATGAGAGCCCACCTGGCAGCTCACAGCTTGCAGGACACCTCTGCAGCTTGGCACACTGGTCACCCGGACCTTGATCCTCTTGACTTTCTATGCTTTGGTGAAATATTTTGCCTTCTTGTGCCTGGTACTGTTGAGGATGGCTTTCCCCCCATTCCTTCCATTCTAAATGTGGCTGATGGCCTTGGTTTTGTCCTTGATCCACTGACTGGTTCCACTTTACACGCTTTTCCATTTCATTCCCTCTGAAGCCTTTCCAATACCCACGTGCACGCCCTTTCTGAATTTCTACCTCCAGGTCAATTCTGTGGCTTTGGATTGCACTGTCTCCTGCTGGGCTTTCCTCAGCTCCTCAATTTACAATGCTGTAAACCCAGTGCATCTTTTGCTGCTAACCCTGTATCTGCTTCTTCATTCTCTGACTCTGCAGGAGGCACCAAAGTTGCCAGATCATCAGAGTTCGAGAAGCCCAGAGTCATCTTTGACTCCTTACTCATCATGCCCAAATCCATTAAATTTCCAAGCCCAGGAGGTTTATTTTTGTCTCCTAAGGTTTATTTTTTAAAATGCTCCTACAGATGTTTTAAAAACAAATTGTATCCTTTCCAGTTCCTTTCTTGACCACTAAATGATAGCCACCTTTTGGGAGACTTCAGTATTGTCCCTTTCAATAGCATCCTCCACATGGAAGCTGCAGTGATTTTTTTTAAGAGAGAGAGAGAGAGAGAGAGAAGAGAGAAGAAAGAAAGAAAGCATGAATTTTATTTATTTTTCCATCTGGTCTTTTTTCTTGGATACTTAGTTGTGTATGCTGGGGTTTGAACCCAGGTCCTTATGTGTGCCAGGCAAGAGCTCCAACCACTGAGGCACTGCTCCAGCCCCTAGAGTGATCTTCTAAAGATATCATACTAGCCTGCTTCTCCCATTCTTAAACTCCTGGAATGGCTTACCATTCCTCTCCGGGTGAAGCTTAAGCATTTTAGCATGGCATATATCCATGTCCTCAACTCCACCTACCTCTACAGCCTCATTGCCTGCAATTCCGATTCAGTGCCCATGCACCTGCCACCATCGTGCCCAGGAAACTGTCCGAGCTTGTTCTCTGCATGAGCAGTAGGGAGCACTCTGCCCACGTCAGCACAGCCTGGAAGAGCCCCTCAGGAGCTGCTTCAACCAATGCCTGATGGAAGTGGTGCACTGTACCCAGCATCGTTGCTTCTTGAGGTATGCTTTACACCATTTCCCGAATGCTCCTATGGGAGTAAGCTCCGGCTGCCCCCAGAGGAAGCTGCTCTGATAATGGCTCATTTATCAGTTGCCTTCCTTCTCTGTTTTCCTTCCCAATCTTTTCCCTACTGGGATTTCCTGGGACCACCTACAGGGAAATTGCTTGCGCAAACTTCCTGGTTTCAAGGTTTGTTTCTAAAAGAAGTCAAACAAGGACACATGCGCACACACACACACAGAGTTCTATTTCACACTCAAGTGCTTTTATTCTCCCTGCCTGTCCTGTGGTGGGAAACATCCTTCCGGGTCTGCTGTCAGCCTCTGTAACCAGGCTAATTCTTGTTTTCTGTTTTCACTAACTGCTTAGAGACCACGTCTTCCATAAACCTTCAGACTCCCAGATGGGTCAGGAGGCTGAGCTCGGTGCTCCAGTAGCAGCCCCAGCACCTCTACAGTGTACCCCTTGCCCTCTGTATTATTGTTTTCAGGCCATTTCTTCCTTCAAATGTAAACTCCACGAAGGCAAAGACCACATGCCATTCATCACGGTGCATGGATGCAGTTAGTAGTTTCGGATGCCTGCAAGGTAACAAGGCCCACCATACATAGGTGCTGGGATAGCATCAATACTCAAAGCTGTTTGCTGAGTTAACAACTCCTTGGTTGTAGGAAACATTAACGCTTGCAAATGCTTTCACATGAATTCAATGATTCCATCCTTGCTATAATCCTATGAAGTGGCCAATTATCATCCCCACTTTACAGATCAGCAAAGTGAGGCAGAGTTGTTGTTTTGGATCTCACGGCTCGGCTCGTAGCGGAAGAGGCAGGTTGAGGATTCCAGGGCCTTCCCCACTCTGCATTCTTGAGTGTGCCTCCTCTACCTGTCATGCCCCAGGTCTGGGAAAGATGGAGTTGCTGATTTGTGGCCAATCCATCCTGAGCTTTAAGTGTGGACAGGACACATCTGAACTGCTGCCTTCTCTAGTTCTGGTCCGAAAGTGCACAGGCAGCTGGTTGGGTTGGGGTTGCATTTCCCCACAGGGCAGAAGGGGTCACAGGGAGTTTCCTCAGCGGGAAGGGAGACCCCCACCCCTGCAGATGTGGTCCCCTGACTTTGGGTGAGCAAGGTGAACCCTCTGGCCTCTGGCCCCTCCACTATGGAAAGGAGGTGCCAGCTCCATCTCTGCTTTTGTCCCTGGTTGCACCAAGATGCTCTTCTTAAATTATTTATTTGCTTCTTTTTTTCCATTTTTCTTATTCGTTCGACATAGTCACACATAAAGGGAGGAATTGTTGCCACACAACCATGATCACATGCATAATGACAGAGCAAGTCAAGGCTGATACCAGTTCATGATTTACCCCCCTTTGGGTCCCTCCCGATCCCATGTTTCCCCTAGTTTACCTCCGTGTTTGTTGGGCTTCTCATGGAAGTCGAAGGTTCCCCACAGAATTGATAATCCCACTACTCCTTCCCTCCAGCTGCCTTGATGTCCCTCCAATTCCCACCCCTTCCCTGACCCCTTCCATTCATCCCTCAGAGGCACAGGCAAGGTTCCCCTTATTCGTCTATTTGCTTCTTGAACATCAAGGTTGACAGTGGCTCCCATTGATCTTGGTCACTGCTTTTGCCCTCATTCCTTTGGGTCTGGGGGTAGAGACAGCTCTGACCACTGTTGACCCCAGGAGGGTTATCATCTCATTTTTATTCCTATTGCCCCAACAGAAAAGAGGTGACATGTTCAAACAGAGGTAACTGAAGAGAGGGCTACTTTACAGAGTCTGATCAGAAAGATGTATCAAGAATGTAGGGAACCATAAGAAAGCCCTCAGGAGCCCAGGGCTGTGGCAATAGAGCTGTCATGCCCTTTGGCTCACAAGGAAGAGTACAGAGGAAGTGACTGGATTTGGCATTGAAGGTGGCAGGGCTGTGGTCTTCACAGGAGCTTTTAGTTTCTGTGGACAGACACAGCTAGTCTCACACGGTTCCAAGAGAATAAATATCCAGACCTAGGTCTCCTCCTGCTTCCTCTGAGCTCTCATCCAGCACCCACACTGGCAACTCTCAGCTGGGTGTCAGAGGGCACGAAGGTCATTGACATAGCCCATGCACATCAGTCTCTGCCCCAAGTAGAGAAGAGGGTAAATGGATTGGGAGGGGCCTAGGAAGAGCTCCAGCCCACCTGCCCACACCTTGAGAGGTGGTTTCTTTATTCTACTCACTCTAATTAACTGCTTTGAGTGTGCCGTCTGTTTCTTGCTATTTTGGGCTTAAAGAAGATAAAAACAGTTTGTAAACTGGGAAGGGGTGGAAGAATATAGAAACACTATTATGGCTTTATTATCATCCTCCTCTGTTTGGTTGGAAGCACAGATGGGACCTTGTGGGGGATTTTGAGCATATGCATGAGCTGCTCCCACCCCCATGCCAGTGGAGTGGCTCAGGGAAGCATTGCTTGTCCTTAACCCTGCCAGGCCTGTCTGATTCCAAGTCCTGTATTTCTTATACCAAGTTAGGTCATCTCTATGGGGCGGGAGGGGGGACAATGTCTGAGCCCTGCTGGCCTTCCTGGAATCATTTCATGTCATCTCAGTCTCTGCTCAAATGCACCCTTCTCAGAGTGTCCTTCCACGACCCCTGCAATGGTTTGAATTGATCCTTTCAAATTCATTTGTTGAAACTTAATCACCACTGTGACAGCATTAAGAGATAGGGCTTTCAGGGGCTGGAGTGGTGGCTCGGCAATTACGGCACTTGCCCAGAATGCGCAAGTACCCCAATACCCACGTCCACAACTAAGTGTCAGAGTAACAAAAGCCATACAAAGAACTCAATAAAAAATTGATTCTGCCTCTCTCTCTCTCTCTTTCACTGTCCTTCTCTCTCTCTCTTTTAGATAGGACTTTCAGGAGGTGACTAAGTTGTTAAGACAGAGCTCTCATGGATGGGATTGGGGCCCTTATGAAAGGACTTGAGGGAGTGTGTCCATTCTCTCCTGACATGTGAGGATATAGCATTCTAAGTGCCATCTTAGAAGCAGGGTGGTCCTCACCAGACACTGAACCTGCTGGAGCCTTGATCTTGAACTTCCTGCCTCTTGAACTACGAGGTCTCTCTCTCTCTTTTTTTTTTAATTAAGAAACTTTTTTGTTGAACAATCAAACAACCTTCTAATGAATAATATAATATATATAAAATCTGAAAATTAGATTTACTCCCAAAAGCCCCCCCCCAATTACCTGCCCTTATCCCTCCCCCCACCTCCTTCCCCATACATCTCTACGAATGCCTTAGGTTGTATGTCATTACACCTTATCTGGGTTTAAAACATGAGAATTGACCTCCTTTCTCAATGGCCAGGGTCTAGTTCCAGCCTCAATAGATGAGTGAAGATATTCGACCCTTGGTTCTCTGGGTTATGCTCATTTCACTCAGCACGGTTTCTTCCATAGCCATCCATTTATGAGGTCCTTGTAAGAGACCCACCCTCAGGTTATTTGTTACTGCTGCCCAGACTAGCTACCACCACTGGAAATGCCCTTTCAATACTCTAGTCCATTACTCAACGTTTTCTGTTCTCATAGATATTATCAGTGCTGACATTACTTTACATGTTTATTTGCTCTACTCTTTGTCTTCCAATGACAGTGCATGCCTCATAATAGCAAGGACTTTTTCTTTCTTTAAAGAGAGAGGGATGGTGAGAGAGAGAGAGAGAGAGAAAGAAAGAAAGAGAGAAACAATTTTATTCAGTTTTTCATGTGGCGTTCATGGCTCCCAAACTTCACTGTGTACAAGGTGCTGGGGTCTGAACTCGCACACTCGCGCATGCTGGGCAAGTGCTGAGCCACCGCTCCAGCCCCTTTTTCTGCTTTGTTTTAACCCCAGTATCTTGAACAACCCCTGGCACATAGTTGGCACTGGATGAATGCAGGTGGAATGAATGGGGGAATTGGATGAAGAGGTGAGGCTGTGACTGGGAAGGAGTAGAAAAATATAATGGTGGCTCACACTTATCAAAAATAATGGCAGCTAACAGACAACGTGCCCTTAAAATTTGCCAGGCACCATTTAAGCATAGTAATGCATGTGGGTGTCGTCACTGTGATGTTCCCTTTGCAGACAGGAAATGAGGTCCAGAAAGGTCTGTAACTCACGCAGAGCCATAATGGGGGTGAGTGGAGGAGGAGGGACTGCACCTCACACTTACAGCCTTTCCATACTGAGCTGCCTGGCACCAGGCTGCACTGGACACATAAGCCATTGCTCTTACCCAGTTTAGCTCTCATGCCAGCTAGCAAGGTCAAGTTTATCTCTCCCTCAGCAGTTAGTGACAGAGATAGTACTTATACTGTGTGTACTCTCCAGCTCCTGGGACAGCATGTCAGTATCCTATTCACAGCTCTTATAAAAGCCACCAGGAGCCTGAGGACTTCCTGTGACTCAGTGCTGGCCTGGTGGACACTGATGATCTACCCAGGTGTGGATACACAGCTGGATTTATCTGCAAGAAAGCTCCTGCCCAGCAGAATGGCAGGAGCAGCCTGAACCTTTGTGTGGGTGACACTGCTGGAACAGACTGGGACAGGGTGCCTGCAGTGGGGGAGGCCAGTCCATTGCCCTGTGTTTGCATGGTGTGAGCCCTCGTGAGCCCTCGTGGTCACTGCTGCCCTGCTCTGCATGCACTTGTAGTGAGGTAGAGGAGAATGAACACTTGGCCTTTGGCTTTACACACACCTGGGTTTGAACTTGAGTTCATTACTTGTTAACTTTGTGACCCTGAACAAGTTATTTCCTTCTCTGGGCCTCAGTCTCTTCATCCATGAAATGGGGATAGTAATTCTTACCTCATTATTGCACTGAGAATAAAATCCTTCAGGACTTGTCTCTTTGAACCTATGATCCCTAAGAACTGGGCTCTGTTCTTCTCTTTAAGACACTAAGTGCATGTGACATCTGCACTCCTTTATCAGAAACATCCTCAGTGTCGCAGCTCGATGACTTCGACTATTTGGGTTTGTCTATCTGAAATACTTTTCTTCCACTTCCTTGCCTGGTTAACATCTGGTCCTAGGAGCATAGGTACGATTTGAGCCATTTTACAGATGAGGAAACGGAGGCTCACAGAGCTTAACTAATTTGCTTCCATTAACAGCAAGTGGCAGATGGGATTTGAATCCATGCCTGTCTGGCTTAATAGCTTGGGCGTTTCCCTCTAGATCACAGTGTCTTCCTTGAGGGCTTTAAGAAGGGTTAGGGTTCAGGCGCATAGAGGAAAGCGGGGTTGATTTTGGGCAATGATGTGTGGCAGCTCCAAGCATGCCCCTGGCTGCTGTGGCCAGGAGCATACACATTGACTACACCTAAGAAGTCACCAGAGCCCCAAAGCCACAGGTTAAGCTGGCTGCTCCTGTCTCCAGGGAAGCACTTCCTGAGGAGACGAGCCCATATTGCTGCACAGAATCAGAGAGTCTGTGTGCACCAAGAAACTCCTCCAGGCCAGCAGATGAATGCGCTCTCACCCCAGGGAGAGTGCCTGGGGAGGTGACTGGGGGACAGGAAGAGGTGATGCCAGGGTGTTCTTGTGGCTGCTGAAATTCTGTGGTGCTCCCAGCCACATTCTGAGGTTTGCATCACAGTTCAGATTTGTACCAGGAAGAGGAGCTAAGAATGCCTTTGCTCTTATAATAGCTTACGAAATTGAGATCTCTGGCTGACCCCAGGGGTCTGTCCCTGCATCTTCACCTGTTGTACCTCTCTGACACCCTCTCTTTTCTTCTGTGTCCTGTACCTGCATGCACACACTCCCTATTCTTGCCTGACCCTAGGGTCAGCTTGGGCAGCAGCAGAGCAAGGGTGGCACAGAAGCCAGGAATTTGAGGGACTGGATTTGCATTGGTGTGGACAGTGGGAAGAGTATCAGGAACGTCAGGGCCTGGTTTCTTCTCCAGTGCGGAGCTGACAGGACTCTCCTCTAGGAGTTGTGAGTGGACGGAAGCTACTGATCCTCAGCTGCCTCTCTGTATCACATGTGGCATGTTTAGTCAGTGGTGTTTCTTCGCAGCGTGCGAGCTGTCCAGGTGATGTGAGCATGCCAGTATCTACTCCTGGCTGAGCGGGAACTGTTTAACTATTTTAAAACCTCAAATGATCCTGACAGGCCTGACAATGTTTACACGTCTGGTTAAGACTGAGGCTGCCATTTTCCTGTCTCAGTGGGTATGGCCTGGGGTCTTGAGCGCCTCCTTCCTTCCTTTCAGGAGGAAATCGGTACCTCTTTGCTTTCCCCACTGTTGAAAATGCATCATTGTTTTGGAGTCTTGGCTGGAAGACAGCTCTCCTGTCATTTCCCTTTGGGTTTTCACTCTGGGGTCCCCATGTTTCCTTCTCTACATCTGGAGGTCATGGTTGACGCAGCTCAACATTCCCTCTGATTTTGTGGCTCTGTCAAGAAGCCCTCACAACAAAGCCCCTGGCCTCAAAGAGCCTTGGGGAAACCAAGCCTGAAGCCTCCAGGGAACTCCATCTGCTGAGGGTGGGCGGTGTTTCCATCTGCTCTGAGACCTCCAGGCCCCGAGTGTCTCCGGAGCTGATTTCTCAAGGCGCCGATTACTCATGCCTTGACTTTCCTCTGTTGGTCTTTCTTCAGTGGCTTGGATGGAAAACAGACCCCAAAGATCTCTCTCAGTTCCGCCATCTAGGGTCCAGAGGCTTGCCGTTGACATGAGTGACAGGATTGATGGGAAAATTGGAGAATCCGTTCTATGCCCAAAGGTATCACATCCATAAATTAAATCAGCGAAGCAACCAGCCAGCCAGCCACTGGCTCCCTGCACAGATCTCTCTCAGGACCATCCTGCTTCCTGTTTGGAACCTTCTTCTGAGGGTTCTCACCTCCTGTGGCTCAGTTTGCAAATGGAGTACTGGAAGGGTAGCCTGGGCCCAGCCTCTGCAATGATCCCAGTTGCTTTTGCAGCATCCTCTGGAAGGGGCAGCTGCTCCTCTTTTAGGCTCCAGAAAGGACACTTGCCATTCCAGTTCATCCACAGAACTTTCTGAACAAGGCCGCAGGGCACGCTCAGCAGCCTCTCAGAGTAGGGCCAAGCCCTCATCTGAGAATGCTTCTGGCTTTCAAAAGCACCTTTCATTTCCATCTTGAGTCACTTTCCACCAGAGGTTCAGGGTGAGCCTGATTGCTCCAGTGTCTTCAATTCCTCACATCAGCTCCATTAAGTCCTACTGATTTCACCTCCTAAAGGAATCCTTTCAACCATGCTAGGCGTCCTCCCCTGGGTCCTATCTGGACTATTTGATGGTCTTCTAACTGGCTCTTGGTCTTGTGACCCTCCTACCCTGGCACTACCAGCAGCCAGGACTTAATGCTTAAAGATTTTTAAAGGATCCAATTCCACTTAACAGTGTGCCTCAGCCTGACCATAACCAATAGGATGTGAACATCAGGCCCTGGTCAGGGTGTCTGCCTACATCACTTACTACCCTAGCTTCATCCCTGTAGCAGAAAATAGTGTTCTCCTCAAATTCATACACCAGAATGTGACCTTATTTGGAAAAAATCTTTGCAGAGGTAATTAAGTAAAGATGAAGTCATAATAGGTTAGAGTGGGCTCTACATCCAATGATTGGTGTCCTTGGAGTAGAGGAGGACACATGTTTCTATAAAGAGGGCCATGTGAAAAAGGAGGCACAAATTAGAGTGATGGGGCCACAAGCTATGGAAGATCTGAGTTTGCAGGAAGCAAGGAGGGATTCCACTCTATGGCCTGGAGGGAAGGGGATCCTCCAGCACCCTTCACAGAGTGATCCTTCAGATATGATGTGATAAGAAAAAGTACTTTTAAGTAAAAAAAACAAAACAAAACATTTTTGAGCACCTACTACATGCCAGAAATTTTGCTAAGGATAGTTATACCCATACCCACACATCTGCATATGTGTGAATATGTGTATATATATATATACATATATATATATATATATATATACACATATGCATATTTATGTATTATGCATTCATATAGAAATCATTATTTTAAAATTGTGGTAAAATACATGAAACATGAATTTACCTTCTTAATAATTAATTATGTAGTTCAATAGTACTAAGTCCATCCACACAGTTGTGCAACCATCACACCCATCTTAGAACGTTCTTTATCTCATAAAATTGAAATTCTGAGTCTATATAACAACTCCCAACCCCCCCAGCCCTTGGAAACCACCAATCTGCCCTCTGCCGCTATGATTTTGATTACTCCAGGTACCTCACGTAAGTGGAATCCTATGGCATTTGTGTTTTTTGGTGACTGGAAAATATGTGTATGTGTGTGTGTACATATATGTAATTAAATCAAATGCATACACACACATATATATATATACCTAAAACACATAAATAAAGCTTTAAAACTCCAATTCAGTCTTGCAATGAGGTATTGTCCTCATGTAATTGATGGGGTGCTTGGGGCTGAGGCAGGCAGCAGTTCACAGGGCCGGGCAGTTTGGGCTGTCTGGCACCACTGATGGTATGGTCTTCATTCTTATGCCCTCACGAGACCACAGAGGGATTCTCTCAGAGTGTGGGGTCGACCTGCACAACTGCATCCCACTCACCGCCCCCTCGTCTCTGGGCCAGACAGGCAAGGGCTCACCTCATTGTCTCGGTCTTTCTCCAGGAAATGGCGGGCCACGTGGCTGGGCAGGATGTTGCGGAGCATGTTCTCATTGTGTTCCCTCAGCTCCTTCATCTCGTTGATCTCCTCTTTGGCCTGTACCCGCCAGAGGAAGTCCAGGCGGGCTGTGTACTCCAGCTGCAGGGTGTGGGAGACAAAGAAAAGCAGCAGATGAACCGGGGGTCTGTGGCTCTGAGCACAAATGTCACAGAGCTGGGCCACAGAGCCTGACCTAAGCGTTTGGGAGTCAGTTGCATTAAGCCAAGCCGTTGGAGGACGAGTGGATCTCACAGGAGTGTGCGCCTGCTCCTCCCAGCATCATTGCACCTGTGATCTTATACTTATTTGTGGGACTTTTCTTCCATCCCTGACCTTCTACTAGACCGTGGATGCTGTATGGTCAGGGTCCGTAACCTGATCCATCATCACATCTTTATTGCTGTGGACTGAATGTTTGTGCCTCCTTCCCCTTCCTGTGTTGAAGCCCTGACTCCTGAGGTGATGATATTTGGAGATGGGACTTTGGGAGGTGAGCAGAGTTAGACAAGGTCATGAGGATGGGACCTTGTGATGGAATTACTGTCCTTACTAGAAAAGATGTGACATCCTGCTTTTCTCTCTCCATGTGCACCCACTGAGACAGGGCCAGGTGAGCACACAGCAAGAAGGTGGTCATCTGCAAGCCAGAAAGAGTCCTCACCAGGAATCAAACCCTGCTGAACCTCGATCTTAGACTTCACAGCTTCCAGAACTATGACAAACAAATTTCTGTTACGTCCCCCAGCTGTAGTGTTTGTTGGGGCACCAGGAGCTGACTAATACCCAGCCACGTCTGGCACAATCAGTATTTATTGGTTCAACAACTATGTTAGAATCCTAAAACTAACTGATGCTCGAGTGGCCCTTGCTATGTGCCAGACTTTGCTTTAAACAATACATGAAGATTAAGTCCTTTAGCATAAGCAACAACCCTAGTAAGATATTATTTTCAATCCTTTTCTTCACAGCCAACACAGTTAAGCAACTTGACCATGTTCACACCGAGCTAGTGGCCAAACCAGAATTTGAACTTAATTTCAAAACTGGAAAAAGTGTGGGTTCTTGACCACTAGGCAACAAGGAAGAAATGAATGAACTAACAGAGGATCATGGATCTGGTGTCAGAGAGATATGGCATAGATCTCTGGCTCCACGTTTGCCACTGTAATCCTCTACTAGCTGCGAGTTTTCTGTTTCCTCATCTCTGCATTTGAGGTGGATGTAGATGACCCACACGGGACAAGATCGGAATTGCTTAGGACATTATAGATGAATGGCTCATGGTCAACACTCAGTACATGTTAGTTCCACCTTGTCCTGGCTTCACTTTGCCTCAGAGTGGCCAGTTTCCATTCCAGAATAGCTCATAAGCCATTTTTATCACAGTATTGAAATGTCATTATTTCAGTCTTTAATCATTAAAATGAGTAGCTGCACATAGTTAGATAACCTGAATTCAAGGGCTCAAAATATGGAGCTGATGCTTTGCTCTGTCTTATTTTAAAGTCCCAGTGGAGAACAGGAATATGACAGACCCAAGCGCAGGGCTGTCCGTTCAGCAGCATTTGTAAGAGCAGAAGCTAGGACAGTCCAGATGTTTATTTGGTGACTGAACAATCCATGGCACACATGCAGAACAGGACATGCTGTGCTATGAACAGACAGAAGAGTTTCTCTGCACTTGATGGGGTGTTTTCTAAGGGTGGATATGTGCACAGTGTGCAATCACTTGTCTACACACACACACACACACACACACAATTTTTATGTCTTATTTAAAAATTAAAGTGTAAGCCATAAAAAGCTGTTATCCAGGAAAGAGAGAAGGAGTAGGGAATTGGATGGAAGACTGAGGATAGAATTTAAACTTCTGAAATTACATTTTGTTTTAAGTCAACTTTAGAATTATGAATATTTTTTCTTAATTAGAAAGCTAAGAAGAATTTTGAAGTATTTGTAAAAGTAAATGAATAAATAAACGAACTTCACATCTAGCCACACTAAAAGGAAATCTGCATATCAAATGTTTCAAACAATAATTAGATGGCTCATTGCTAGAGGGAAATATCATAAGGATAGAAAGTTAAAATTCTTTACCATAATCACATTATAGGTGGTAATATTGGCATTATTATTCTTAGATTATTATATCTAAGTTGGATAATAAAGCAAATGAGCAATTGTGTGCCATTGAAAACTGGAATTTTGGGGAAGAGGAAAAAGAGCTGCAGATGTAAGATTGGTGAGGTTCAAAAGCCCAAGGTCCTCAGTGATAAATTCCAGGACCACTGTGAACTTGGGGAGTGTACTTTCTAGCTCCTTTCATTGAAATCAAGGCCCACAGAGTGGAAACCTAGCAGCAACGAACACCCAGAGCTTCCAGATTGTGGAATATCAGTTTCTGAACATCAGTTTCTACAAAAATAATAATTACTCTTTCTAATAATGGCTGAATTTTAGGGCAGAAAATTTAAAAATTTAGAACATTTTTTTTCATGCCATAAACAAGGAGTCTATCCAAGACTAACTAGAGTTATGTCAAAAGAATCAAAAAGCCAACTTGGATAAGCTTCCAGTTTTCAAAGATGTGGCACGTTGGGCTTTACCAAGAATAACAACAGCTATGGATGGAAACACGGGAAATATATTAAGATGCAAAAATTCAGAGTGACACTTGAAAAACAAATTCTCATCCATTACTTCTGAATGATGCTAGGGAACAAATTTATTGGGAAACCTAAAGGAAACAAACTCATAGGTGAGCAATCCAGCATTGATCTTAGCTTTATGAGCCGTATTTCTAGGCAACGGTTGGTAAGGAGATGGTTCTTTTAAATAATGTATTCCACCTAATAAATTATGGACTACTGATAGGATTAGAATGTCACGATCTATGAAATGGATGAAAACAGGTTATTATCACTAGCTGCTAATATCACAAACAGAGAGACAAGGAGACATTATGTATCTCCTAATTGTAGTTAAATATTTTTGCAGAAAAAATTGAAACTGAATCTCAGCAATCGTCTAGATGTAACAATCAATACAGAAAAAACAATGACAGAGGAAAGTGTTAAACAACCTTAAGAGATACAATTGACCAACTGGACCAGGAGAAATTATACATCCACTGTGCTCACAAAATATTGCCCAAAACAACAACAAAAAATAGTGATGAAGGGTGATCTTACACATTTAAAAAAGACTTAAGAGACATATCAACCAATGACCATACATAGAATTTATCCAGATTTCAACTGAAGTAAACTTAAAAAGTACCATTATAAGTTAACTGAGAAAGGAGAACCTTGCTTAGAGATTTGACAATATTAATGAATTACTGTTTTCTTTTTAAAAGTGTAATCTGTTAGTTGTGTTCAGGTTTAAAATCTTGCATTAGATATGTATGGAAGTCCTTAGAGATGAAAGACAGGAGGTATGGAATTTGTTTCAAAACAATTGGAGGTAAGGGACAAGGGGCAAGGGGCAAAATAATCAAGGACATAGATGAAGCATGTCTGGACATGAGAGAATGTGAGTCTATGACATAATTTTATCTACTTGTGCGTGTTTTTGAAATTTCCCTATACCAGAAACAAACAAACAAACAAAAAAATGAAAAACAACCCAGAGAAACCCAAACCAAAAACCACATGTGGAGACAGTGGATTGTCCACAAGAATGCTCATCCTGACTGCTCCACCAAGTTGATGTGTGGCCTTGGGAAAAGCTTTCAGCTTGTTGGGTTTCCCCTCTAATGACCAAGGAAAATGGTCCCCTGGCCTGTCCAATTTACATGACATGGATCACTATGTGGATCTATTATCAGGATCAAGTGATGTGACCATACAAAAGGCCTTCTGAAACGTCTAAAATACAGGGTTGTAAGGGGTTCCTCTAACTTAAGGCATTTGGGGGTGAAGTCAGATACTTTTCCAGACTTTTCTGGCTTCAGCACAGCACCTTCTTATCCATAACTATTTCCAAATGAAATACATTTTTTTCCCATTAAAAATGCATGCTTGGTTGAAGCGCAGGTAGTTGTTTATTTCTGTCCCATTGAAGTGCCCTCATCTAATGGAATTTAACTCAGAAATATGAACAGTGGAATGTGGTGGACCAGATTTGACCTAAGCAAGTATTTTCCAGTGATGAGGTAAGAACACAGTTGACTTTTCAGCCTCATAACCGCAGGTAGCTGTGTAGAAGAAAGGAGCACAGAAAGGTGATGCTGGTCCAAGGGCAGCCCAGTGTCATGAAGGCAGGTACCAGAAATCCACAGAAGGCAAGCTTTTCTCTTCCATTTACTAAAGGCCTGGTAAACCTACTATGTACTGGATGCCAGACAGAGCAAGCTGAGTGAAATAGTCTCTGACTCTATTTACTCATAGCTGAGTGGAGCCTGGAGGGCACCAAAAGGAATGGGGTCATTTCAACATAGTGTCGGTAGTGTGGACATGGGGAGAAAAGAAAGGAAAAGCATTAGAGAGACATGGACACTGATATTTTAAAGGTACAATTTCTTTAGTATTTGCTCAAAAATATCCATTGAGTTGAAGTGCACTCTCTTGCCTGATTTTCATCCGGCCATTGGGAACTGGCCACATGAAACAGGTGCCAAGGAACTAGTATGTATTGTTCCTGTGTTTTGTGGCAGGATTTTCACATAGTGAAGTTCAGTGCTGACCGAGCCTTGGGTCAGGCACCATTCCAGGCACTTTGATGTGTGTTCAAGCTCATTTCATCATGTGACAACTCAACAAGGCAGGTACTTCATTATCTCCATTTCTCAGGGGAGGGAGTGGGCAAATAAGGGTAAGGCATTTTCCTAAGGTCTTATAAGCAGAGGCTTTGAACACAGTGCATTTTGACTCCAAGCTGTGGCTCTTAACTCCTGTGCTGTATGCAATGACTTCTTTCAGTAGGTCGCTAACTCTGATAGACAACTTATTTCACTTTAGAGACAAGAAAATGACAGCTCTGGGAGGTTGAATGTCTCAAAGTCACCCACTCTTTTTTATCATAATACTAATATATTGCATTTCAAGGTTACCCACTCTTCTTTTTTATCATAATACTAATATATTTCATTTCAATAAACACCATAAATTTCCTAATAGCTTCAGAGGATTTTTATCAGAGTTTTATGATTACACATAGTAGTTGGGTTTATCCCCATAAACTCAAAATGCATGGAAAGCGACTTTGTTCATAGCACCTTTGCCCCCTCCCCTCATTCTTCCTGGCTTCCCTCTCTTCTTCCCTTCTCCATCCTCTGCTCTAGCAGCCTTCTCAAGGTCACCCATTATTGAAATGGCATTGCTGGAACTCAAGAAAGATTATTGGGTTCCACAATATTAATATCGATAATAACAAAACTCTGATGATTTATTTCATTGACATTATGATTTTCAAAGAGACGATGGGGAATATCTGCCTAATGAAGGCAAATCTTTACCTATGATAATATACAGCCAGGACATAATATTTAAAATTAATAAATTAAAAATAGTAGTACAATATTATGGTGTTCTATAGCAATAAATACCAGCAGAACTAAACACAGTTAACTTGAGAAGGGCAAAGGGCAGTTAAGCAAAATACTCTTTCTCTGTTTGTCTTTTGTTATTATTTCTTACTGACTCTCAAAATTCTATATATTACTATGATTATCAATAATATATATGTATAAATAAAAGTAGGTATGCATTAAAATATTGCATTCCAAGGCTTGGGTCTTTGTTTCTAAGTCATACAGTCCCCAACATGTGTCTTTATCAGACCCAGAAGTAGGCAACCTCATTAATCTATGACCCCATGCACAAGGATCTTCCTCTGCATAAATGGAGAAGCCCAGGCAAAGCCTGAAGCTCCAGGACTGAGTGAATCAGGCATAAGGTGGGAGGCATCTGAGGTTTGCT
The DNA here is from genome assembly GCA_004027875.1 of Aplodontia rufa. Taxonomy (NCBI): domain Eukaryota; kingdom Metazoa; phylum Chordata; class Mammalia; order Rodentia; family Aplodontiidae; genus Aplodontia; species Aplodontia rufa. The sequence goes on along the minus strand of PVKS010011991.1, from coordinate 15,532 downwards.
CCCCGTCCCTGGCCATAGCTCAGAAGGTTCACCTGTCCCAGAAGAGGAGGAAGTGCTTGGCATATCACTTCAACATATGTGCAAAATGAAATATCCAATTGTTCAGTTGCTCAACCGCCCCTGCCACTATGGGTTGTCTCATCACACATGTGCCTCCCTGACCCTTCTATGCACCAGGCATCAATGGAAATCATTCATATTTTACTAAAACAGAGGGCCACTGAGTCACAGAGGGAGACTTCTGGGCGCAGGTAGAGGCCAGCAGTGGTGGCTTGATCCCGGATGAGCAGGAGCCTGCCAGGTGCTACAGAGAGAAGATACCTGAAGAGTTGCAATCATGCAGAAAGCAGCCACTAATACAGGGAGGCAGTGGCATGTGGCAGGGACAGATAGAACCAGAAGTTAGAGCACTTGGGTTCCTCTTTCAGAATAGCTTTTCTGACTGGCTTTGCGACCTCAGGACCTCAGGAAGTTTGAGTCTCTGCTCCTGTCTTCAAGCCAAATGGTTAACAATACCTTCCCTGTTTGTGACAGAGGCTTATTTTCAAAGTAAAAAAATATTAATATCCAACAATTTTGAGCTCTTATATGTGAAAGCCACTGGAATAAATATATTGTAATTATATGCTCATATAATAATAGCCCTATGAGTAGAACCTGTTATTAGCATGTTCAGCTTTTAAGTGAGGAAACTGAGACTCAGAAAATAAACAGCTGAAGGTCTATTAAGAGGCAGAGTTGGGGTATCAGTGCCATCTGCCCAGTTCCAAAGCAGATACTGTAATTGATACAATTATAGGATACAGTTATGTAATTTTAAAGTCCTTTAAAATTAGAAATAGAAGGGAAAATATCATATAGACACATTTTCAGACTTTTGTGAAGCATTTATATATTCTTGCCTTAGACATAATCTTACCAGGATTAGGTTATCAGATTTTCCTGGACAAATGTAGAGTGGGATATATTGAATCAGAATGTTTCAAGCTTACTACTTGAGGAAGGGCGCTCTGGCAGGCACTGGTAATTCCCTAGGGTGACCGAGGAGACAGACACACCTTATTAATATGGAATGAGAACCCTTACCAAAATTTGTTCTTTGAGCTATTTGGGAAGATTTCTCCCTTGTCAGTTTAAAACCTGTGTGATGGAGTGAGTGCATTTCTGCAGGACCACCTTGTCTAGTTTGTCTTCCTAGCCCTCAAACAAAATTTAATTTGCATGTCAGGCTATGGAGTTCACTCATAAAAAGAGCCCACCCAGAACTAGAAGACAGGACACCTGTTTCTGGAGATGGCCAGAAATACCAAGGAATTCTGGTAAGGCTAGCCTTTTGACATTTGACTTGCTGTTTCATCACAAATTCAGCTAAAATGTAAAATCTAGTCAACGTCATGTTGCAGGACTGAATGCCAGGGTCACTGTGTTAGCATAGAGACAGTGTCTTCTTTCTGCTCCAGTCTGTAGAAGTAGAAAGGGGAGCTCTGGAGGCAGATCTAGATTCGAATTCTAGCTCTACTACTTGCTAACCATGTAGCAACCATGTAACTTTCTGAATCTATAAAATGGGAATGATAATGGCTCCCAGTCCAGGTTGTTGATAGGATAAAATGAGGTAGTCAAGGGAAAGTGCTCTGAACATAGTAACCAACTCTTCCCTGTTTCTTCTCTTTACCACGATTTTACACTGCCTACTCTTCTTGACTACATTTAACCATCCCCCTTATTACAAATGGCTTTCCATATGTGTCTCTCAATTCTTGGGCATTTTGACAGTTCAATCCCTGGTTTCCCAGAGGTCCTTCCCTCCCTGTTTCCATGGTGATTTCCCAGCCATGTTTCTATTTCTGCTCTGGCTGAGCCCTCTTGGTTTGCTTTCCACCTTTTCTGGTTACTCTTTTTGAAGTACAAAGAGACTAAAGGAAGATGAACCGGAGCCAGAGCACAGTAATGAGGCTGACGGGGCCTGGTTTCTACCAGGGGGAGAAGTCCTCTTCAGGGTTGACTCTTCATGGGCTGGACTCTACTGGAGAAGTCCCACTGGTTTTCGACAGTTGACAACACCTCTTGGGTGCAGCCTGCTGTGAGGCATCTACGCAGGCTAGTTTCTTCTCTCTAAGACCCTGGGCAAGTGTGTCCCACACTTACAACTTTTTCATTATTCAGGGTTCACTCCCCTATAAGAGACTCTGCCAGGTGTATGGTTTTGTACAGTTCTTCCCCATTCTGGAATGGGGAAAGAAATTTCCTGGTAAAGAAATTAGGACTCCCGGGCTGAAGATGTAGCTCAGTAGCAGACTGATTGCCTAGCATGAATGAAGCCCAGGGTTCCATCCCAGCACCATGGTGGGGAGGAGAGCAAAACCCAAAAGAACATGGACAGTGCAGAATCAATGCCCCAGGCCTTTTATCTAAACAGGAAAAATTAGCAATAAAGCTTTTCCTATATATAAGCAGATGCATACATAACATAGTGTACAAAATGCTGTGCATAATGATCTCAAAAGAGTCCTCAAAGCAGTCCTATGGAGATAGTACTTTATTTTAGAATTGAGGAGACTGAAGCTCAGGGAATGAAGTAACTTACCTAAGGCAGCACACTACTGAGAAGAACTGGGCTAGAACCCTGCCTCAGCTGAACCTCCAAGCACAATGTTTACTCAGTATAGCACATACCTCCTCTAGAAATAGTTTTATCCAGGCAAGAGAATTTGGAAGGATCTCAGTTTGCCTCAGACAGAAATTAAATAAAACAAAAACCTCTTTTATTAAGAAAGTGTTCTTGAGGGGCTGGAGCATGGCACCCATGCCATCAGCACCTGTCCCCAAGCACTCCTGAGAAAAAGTTCGTGCTGCAGGAATTGGACGTGGTCTCCAAAGGTAGGACTGGGCTCACTGTGTGTGGGAAATTTGTCCCCCTTAATTCATTAACACCAAAGGAAAAGAGCTTTGCAATTACCACCTTAAGCTGGGACTTAGCCATGCTCACTTCAGGCTCCTGCTGGCTTCACAGTCGAGGGGGGGGGGTGATTTATCCCAGTGGGGAGGAAGCAGGGCAAAGTAATTTATCTGGGACTCAGCTGGGAATGCCCAAACAGACTCCTGTGCTCATAGTCCATGACAGCCGAATCTCAGCCTGGGGGAAGATTTAATCACTCAAAATAGGGACCTTACATCTGTTCCAGCATGTACATTAGTTGCGGTCTGGCACCACCATGTTGAGATTTCCTTGAGGGCGGGGCCGGAAACTCCTTTAGCAAAAGTGAAACCAGACCCATTGAATACATGCGGATTAGGGACCTCAGTTTTGAGGAACAGAGAAGCAGATCTGAGTACTTCTCTGTGTCCTGGTTGTCTGCCCAGGGGCTCTGTGGGTCTGGGAACCCTCTTTCCTGCTCATAGGACTTGCAAGGGGTGACTTCCTGCTTGCCCTCTTACACGCCTGAACTGGAGGAGTGTGTGACCAGAACTTGGCTCAGTAGGGTATATTTACCCAAGATGGCCACTTGATAAAGTTACTCCAAAGGCTGTTTGTAACTCTTGAACAAGGCAGGAACTAGTACTAGCCTCAGGAACCTTTGAACAAAAAAGGCAGCCTGGGCTTACTTTCAGCCTCTAGTTTCTGTGCATAGCCAAGACTCCATAGGTCCTAAGCTTCTCAGATAGGACTGGGTTTCCATGCCCCCTAGTGGTTACAATTGAGACCTATATAAACAGTGGCCCAGTTAGGCTGGTGCTTCCTTTACGCCCATCTTCCCTTGCTGGATTTGTGACAACCCCACACAACATCTCTTGGGGCCACTGAAGATCACAAGGCATCCAAGAGTGGGGCAACAGCGATCCCAGGGAAGCTAACTTCAGGCTGGCCACTCTCCTTGGAACAGTCCATGCATCTACACTAGGATCTACTAGACTCCCTTCAGCTCCTGGGTCCCTGGCTTAAGAGGGTAGGGAGTTTGGTCAGGCAGAAAACAATCTGCCCAAGAATGCATCTCAGGTGATGCTGAACTCCATTTTCATAGGAAGTGGGAAATGGCAGGGTCTTCTACCCCTTTATAGCAGAAAATATTTGGCGAGATCCTCTAGGAAAACCCACCACCATTGGAGCTTACCAAGCTTCATCCCTCCCAACAAGCTCAACTGGGAAGAGTCTCCAGCTACATGGCAGATATGAATGCACTCCCTGCACAGTACACACTGACCTAGGGGACAAAACTCAGAACCTCCTCAACTCCCTTCCCCTTTTGTGGTTGTTGTTGCTGTTTTGTATTTTTAACTTTTTAAACTTTTAACTTTTTAATGTTTTTTATTTTTTAAGCTTTTTATCTTTATTGTTATTACTGAATTTGGTGTTCTTGGATGTATATATTTTTTGTTTATTTGCATGTATTGGTGGTTCATTTCTACTGTCACTGTGTCTTCATGAACTCGACTGCTGTCTCCATGGCATTGGAGTCCGACTGGGGAAAGTTTTCATGAGCCCTCAGTCTCCTTGGGTTGAAGAGAACCATTCTCCATACTAACCTCTTCTTCTGTGTACTCAGGCAATTCCTAAATTATATGCTGTTCTCTCTCATCCTCACCCAAAGTCTTTACCCCATTTGCATCCCATTTCTATCTTTTCCTTATTCTTAACTGAATAATCTACACCATGCGAATAACTTGTAGCTCTTTAAGTCATGAGTTTCAAACTACCTCCCTACCTCTCTTCCCTGGCTTTCTAGACATTACTTCTCCCCACTATAGAGGCCCTGCTAACTGAAGAAAAGGTCATCCTTGAAAACAGGTGGTTGCTTGCTATCATAATATATTGTGAGAGCTCTCATGGAAGAAAATTCTTCCTATAGGTGCTAATCATCATTATAACTGTTTTAGTTGAAATTTTCTAGTATATGCACCTATAGACTCTTAATTCTTCACTGATTGGACTGGTAGCTATTGATCTGAGCTTCCCAAATAGCACCCCATCCCACTGAAGCAAAGTCATAATAAACTCCAATAACCCCTAAAAGAGTCAGTCTTCATGCCACACCCCCTGTATCTGAAAATGAGGAAAAGGGGAAATATATCCCCTCCTCAATCTCACAGGTCCCCATTCAAGGACTCCACGGTTGGGGTCCTTGATGAAAACCTAGAAAAATGTATTAACATTATGACTAGAAACTCAATCAAAGAGTTGAAAGAAGAATTAAGGAAAGAGATCAGAGACCAGTTTCAAGTAATAAGAGACAACTTATATAAGGAAATAAGGGAGCAATTCCATGAGATGAAAGATCTAATTTATAAAGATTTAGACACCCTGAAAAGAGATGTAGCAGAGCTATCAGAATTGCAAAATACTGTCAACCAAATCAAATCTTCACTGGAAGATACTAACACCAGAATGAACTCAACTGAAAATAGAATCTCAGCTCTTGAAGAACGTATATCAGATAATGAAGACAGGCTGAGCAATTTCGAGTTTAAGGAGGACAGACAAGAAAAGAAACTTATTGTACATGACCAGAACTTCCAAATAACATCTGACGAGATGAGGAGAAATAACATGAGTGTTATTGGACTTGATGAAAACTCTGAACCTTAAACAAGGGGAATTAAGAGCATTCTAAGCGAAATTGTAATGGAGAATTTCCCTCATATCATAATTGACCCTAAATACCAAATCAAAGATGCTTATAGGACACTAAACAGACCTAACCAAATGAGAAATTCACCAAGACATGTCATATATAAAATGAGTAACACAGAAATTAAAGAGAGAATTCTAAAAGCAGCTAGGGAAAAACCCCAAATCACATTCAGGGTGAGACCAATTAGGATCACTATGGATTTTTCAGATCAGACAATGAAGGCCAGAAGAGCTTGGAACAATATTTTTCAAGCCTTGAAAGAAATCAATTTCCAACCAAAAATAATATACCCTGCAAAACTCAACTTTAAACGTGATGAGGAAATTAAATACTTCAATGATAAACTCAAGCTAGCATGATACATGAACACAAGCCCTGTGCTACAGAATATTCTCAATGACATTCTTCATTCAGAAGAAAATGCTAATGATACCCTAAACCCTTAAACAAGAGAGTGCCAATAACTACAATACACACCAAAGGATAACCAAGATAGCACAAAACTCAGCAATAGTCACAAACTTTGAGACTCAGTTTCTCATATCTTATATTATATCCCATATCTTATCTTATATTATATTATATTCCTATATCCCATATTTTAATTCTGAATGTGAATGGTCACAATGCCCCAGTTAAAAGGCACATATTGGCTTATTGGATCAAAAACTCCAAAAATATTTTGTCTACAGGAGACACACTTCACACTCAAAAATAGACACAGACTGAAGGTGAAAGGTTGGCAAGATGTCTACCAGGCCTGTGGTCCAAAAAAGCAAGCTGTTGTGGCAAACCTAATATCTGATAAAATTAATTTTAATCTAAAAGTAGTCAGAAAGGACAAAGATGGACACTACATCATACTAAAAGGGAAAATTCATCAAGAAGACTTAACGATAATTAACATTTATGTCCCGAATTACAACACCCCCAAAATATGGAAAAAATAATCAAGGACATTAAACCCCTCATTTATCTCAACACAATGATACTGGGGGACTTCAACACACCATTATCAACACTAGACAGATCATCCAAACAAAAAAATCAAAAAGATATCTCCAATCTGAACAACTCTATTAATCAATTGGGCTTAATAGACATCTACAGAATATTTTATCCTAAGTCAGCTGAATTTACCTTCTTCTTCTCAGCAGCTCACGGATCCTTCTCTAAAATAGACAACATCCTAGTCTACCAAGCTAACCTTAACAAATAGAAAAAGTTAATATAGTCCCATGTATCCTGTCAGACCACAATGCTATGATATTAGCAATCAACAACAAGAAAAAACAACAGAGATTACTCAAATACTTGGAAATTGAACAATACCCTCTAAATGAAGGATGAGTAAAAGAGGTATGGGATAGTATGAAGACATTCTTAAGAGGTAAATTTATAACACTGAGTGCATATATAAAAAATCTAGAAAGAGCCCAAATAAATAGCCTTATGCTCCAAATCAAATGCCTGCAAAAAGAGGAACAATCCAACCCCAAAGCTAATATAAGACAGGAAATAACAAAAATCAGAGCTGAAATCAGTGAAATTGAGAACAACAACAACAAAAAAAATATAAATTATCAACAAAACAAAGAGTTGGTTCTTTGAAGAAATAAACAGGATCAATAGACTCCTTGCCAACCTCACCAAAAGGAAGAATTAAGTGAAGCAAATCATCAAAATCAAAGACAAAAACAAAGCTATCACCATAGACTCAACCAAAATCCAGAAGATTATCAGAACTTATTTCAAAAATTTATATTTTGCCAAGTTTGATAATCTGGAAGATATGGACAGATACCTTGCCACATATGACATCCTTACATTAATACTGATTTTGCTATCTCAGATAGCAAAATCGAAGCAGCAATCAAAGGTCTTCCAAAAAAGAAAGGCCCAGGACTGGATGATTATATGGCAGAATTCTACCAAATTTTTACAGAAGAATTAACACCGATCCTCTATAAGCTTTTCCATGAAATTGAAAGGGTTGGAGCACCCCTAAACACTTTTTATGAAGCAAATATTACACTGATACCAAAGTCCAACAAAGACACATCAAGAAAAGAAAACTACAGACCAATTTCCTTGATGAACGTAGATGCAAAATCCTTAATAAAATTCTAGCTAATCAGATCCAAAAGTACATTAAAAAGATAATATACATCATGATCAAGCAGTCTTCATTCCAGGAAAACAGGGCTGGTTCAACATATGCAAATCAATAAATGTAATTCATCACTTAAACAGAATTAAAAATCATATAATCATCTCAATTGATGCAGAAAAGGCCTTTGATGAAATTCAACACCCCTTTATGCTCAAAACCCTGGAGAAGATAGGGATCAACTATGTAGGATCCATTTATGACAGACCCATAACCAACATTATGCTCAATGGAGGAAGACTGAAAGCATTTCCACTGAATTCAGGCACAAGGCAAGGTTGTCCATTTTCACCACTCTTATTCAATATAGTCCTTGAAACCCTTGCCAAAGCTATCAGACAAGAAAAGGAAATCAAATAATTTGAATAGGAAAAGAGGAAGTCAGGTTGTTTCTATTTGCTCATGACAGGATTCTATACCTAGAAGACCAATAAGCTCAACCAGAAGACTTTCAGAGCTTATAAGTGATTTCAGTAAAGTGGCTGCCTGTAAGATCAACATCAATAAATCATTAGCTTTCCTTTACTCCAGCAACAAATCCACAGAAGAAGAATTCAGGAAATCTGTCCAATTTACCATCTCCTCCAGAAAAATAAAATACTTGGGCATCAACCTTACAAAAGATATTAAGGACCTCTACAGCAGAAACTATCAAACACTAAAAAAAGAAATTGCAGAAAGACCTGAGTAGATGGAAAAACATTTCATGTTCATGGTTAGGCAGAACCAATATAATAAAAATGGCCATTCTACCCAAAGCCCTATACAGATTTAATGCAATCCCCATCGAGGTACTACTGTCATTCTTCATGGATATAGAAAAAGCAATTCTCAAGTTCATATGGAATAGCAGAAGACCCAGAATAGCCAAAACATTACTCAGCAAGAAGTAGGAAGCAGGTGGTATCTCAATTTCTGACCTGAAATTATACTATAGGGCTTTAGTAACAAAAACAGCATGGTATTGGTATCAAAACGGAACTGAAGACCAATGGAATAGAATAGAGGATTCTGAGATGAATCCCCATGCTTTTAACTATCTGATATTTGATAAAGGGGGCAAAAGCATAGTGTAGAAGAAAGATAGCCTGTTCAACAAATGGTGTTGGGCAAATTTGACAGCCATATGTAGAGAACTGACATTGGATCCTTACCTTTAACCCTGCACAAAAATGAAATCAAAATGGTTCAAAGATCTGGATATTAAATCAGCAACTTTACAACTGCTTGAAAAAGAAGTAGGATCAATACTACATGACATAGGGATTGGCACTGCCTTCTTTAATAAGACTCCCATGGCGCAAGTAGTAAAGTCAAGAATAAATGAATGGGATGTAATTAAACTAAAAAGCTTTTGCACAGCTAAAGATTTAGTCAAAAGTGTCAAGAGAGAACCTACAGAATGGGAGAAAATCTTTGTCTGCTACACCTCAGACAGAGGGCTAATATCCAGAATTTAAAAAAAAAACTAAACACCAAAATCACAAATAATCCAATCAATAAATGGGCTACAGAACTAAAAATAAACTTCTCAATAGAGAAAGTCCAAAAAGCCCATAAACGTATGAGAAAATGCTCCACTTCACTAACAATAAGAGAAACGCAAATCAAAACTTCACTGAGATTCTACCTCACTCCTGTCAAAGTGGCAAAAGTGAAGAATACGAACAATGATAGATCCTGGAGGGGCTGTGAGAAAAGAGGAACACTGTCACACTGTTGGTGGGACTGCAAACTGGTACAGCCACTCTGGAAAGCAGTGTGGAACTCCTCAAAAAATTAGAGCTGGAACCGCTTTATGACCCAGCTATCCCACTCCTGAGTATTTTCCCAAAAGAGTTAGAATTGGCTTATTATAGAGATATAGTTTCATCAATGTTTATAGCAGCTCTGGTTTCTATAGCTAGATTATGGAACCAACTTAGATGCCTCTTACTAAATGAGTGGAGTCAAAAACTTTAGTACATATATACAAAGGAATACTACTCAGCTATTAGAGAAAATGATATTATGACTTTTGAAGCCAAATGGATGGAGATGGAAAAAATTATGCTAAGTTAAATATCCCAAACTCACAGACTGAAGGGTTGAATGCTTTCTCTCATTTGTGGAAGCTATAATACAACCAGATACAGTATGATAGATGGCTAAGCTAATAATAACTTCAACATGTGTGAATTTTTACATGAACAGGGGGAACCTGACCTAGGATGCTGGGAGACATGGGGAGGGGGGAGGAAGGGCAGGGAATAGGAAGGATATCAAGGAGAGTGGAGGGAGGGAGTATGGGGGAATCAACTCAAAGGGAAACCTCCAATTTCCATTAGAAGTCCATTTAACACAGGGGTTTAATTGGGGGAAACATGGAACGATGTGGAACCCAAGGGGGGAAATCATGGAATGGTATCAGCCTTGGCTTGCTATATGTATATACATTTGTTCTTTATTGTTTGATGATGATTCCTTCCTAATTGTAAGTCCATATTCAACAAATAAAAAATATTCTCTTCAAAATAAAGCAGGATGGAAGAAGGAACCATGGGCACGCAAATCTAGTAAGGATTATAGTACAATATGTCTTGTATTATCTATATTAAAATATTTGAAATGCTCATAAAAAATAAAGTGTTCTCTTTTCCTAATGTCTTTTAAGAAGGGATAGGCCAAAAGGACATTAAAACCACACACTTACCACATTGACTTTTCCAGCTTAGTTTTCAATTTGATGGTCTTCATTAGACATTGATTCATTAAAAATCACGATGGATGCATGTGGCTAACGGTCATTTGTTTCAAAGAGCAGGAAAGGCATTGCAGGTCAGTGGCAACAGGGAATGTGGGAAGCCAAGGGTTAGTGGAGCAAAATGTTCTGTTACCTGCTGTCCGTGGTAGAATACAGCAAGGAGGAACATGGCCATCAGCAGCAGGGAGGCCTCCTTAGTACCCAGGAAATCTCTGTGGGAAGAAGGAAAGCAAAGTGAAGACATGGATACTCATAATCATGGAGGATTTCAAGGATGCTCATGGAAACAGGTTCTGACAGTAGTGGAATAAGTAGAAAATGTTTTCTGAGCACCCACTATGTGATGGGGCAGCTCTGAGGGGTTACACACCAGCTTTTCAGAAACCAGGAGCCTCCAAGCATTTGAGGTCACCCAGGACATACCTGGCAGGAGAAAGTCCAGAAGCCAGAGTCTAGACAATGTGATCATATTCACAACATCTATTTCAAATAGCTTTTGCACCTTCTCATCACAGAAATCCATGTGAAGACACACATCCTCCTGCCCCCACTTTGGGGGTATTGTCCTGTTTAAGTGAGCACTATGCAGTCCCTGCTATGTGACAGTCTTCATTCTAAGTGCTTTCATGCTTAGATTCTTATTTTAACTCTTTAGATTCTTGTTTTAACTCATATCCATTCTTTAAATCCTTTTATTAATTCTGAGTCAAAAAATGCTGTTACCTCCATTTTAATCCTTGCATCTTTCAATAAATCCTTTGGGTTATCTCTTCCAGGAATGTAGCTTCAATACTGGATCCATGCTACTTGTAGGGAAAAGCTGGGAATAGGCCACTGACCTGGACTGTTCTGGAATCTCTAGAAGACCAAAATATAAAGGCCAATGGCAAGGGTATACTTAAGCACCAACATGAACTTCGTCCATGAAGGGAATTCAGAAGGCCAGGGAATCCCTGGCTTGAGCTCAATTGTTCCTCTCTTATTTTGGTCCAGAGGGGGTCTTCTCAGGACATTTTGGGTCAGGAGGAAAAAAGGTTGGAAGAAGCAACATTGGACTTTGAAGGTGGATATAGGTGACATGTGGAGATTATGGGACTCCTTGACAGGCTTTCATTGGTTAAAGAAGAAAACCCAAAATAAAAATACTCAAGTACAATTATCTCTCTGCACATTGTGACTTGCCTTGTATTACCCAGGTTTCTCTTTGCCCAAGTTTTGCCATCTCTGGCAAAAATCCATTCACCAGGTCCTTGAGCCAAAAGCAGAAATAAAACTAGCGGCCAGTCCTCAGCACCCCCATTAACTCATTGAAGATCTTGTCATCTCAGCCACCAAAACATATTTCCACTATCTTCATTTCTCTCCATCTCCATCTCTACAGAGTACATCTCTACTGAGTACAGCCAACCTGATCTCCAACTAGCTCCCCACATGGTCACCTACAATCTATTTTCTATAGTGTTGCCAGGACATTTTTTATGAAACTGAATCACATTACTCCTTTGCTTAATCATTTTCCAACCACAAGCACAGATATACTCAAAACTCACTTAGAAGTAACTCTGATGTGGCCTAAGAACACAATGGGACCATCATAGATGAGATGCATTGCCTAGAGGGAGGAAAAGGGAAAGTGTCAATCTAGCTGTGTGAAGACAATCCCAAGCTTTCCCTTCTCTCTTTTTGCTGGAGACCAGCAGGTGCAGCACAGGGAAATGGGGTGTGAAGTTCATTGCTTGCAAGGCTTCTCATCTCCTTTTATGATTAAAGATCCTTCCAACTTAAAGTAGGCCAGGACCAGTCCAGCTCACTGGGTTGGGGTAGGATTTAGGGATGGAAACATGCATTCTCTTGGAATGATATTATGTGTATGGAGACCATGAGAACCAAAGAGCTCTAGGTGCTAAAGTGGAATTCAGCCCCCTAGTTCCAGCCACTTTTCTTTGGAGATAAGATACTAACAATAGGGGTTGAGGATTTAGCTCAGTGGCAGAGCACTTGCCTAGCATGTGCAAGGACCTGAATTTGGTCCTCAGCCTGAAAAAAAAAAAGATACTAACAATAGACCTTAATACATTTCTTATTTATAGCCCCAGAGAAGCACATGATTATTGAGTGTCTACTGCATGGTAGACATATACTGTGATGCAGAGATAAAGAAAGCACACTGTCTCTGCCATCAAAATGGTTCGGTAAGAAAAAGAATCAAGTAGATCAAATTGTAATATGATAGACTCCATGGAATGCACACTTCCTTGTTGCCATGGGAGTGTTTGGGAAGAGGAAATAACTCTGGTTGCATGTTCAGGGACGACTTACAGGAGGAGAAGACTTGAGGAGGAAAACGTGGGATGGGCTCCTTAAGTGCAAAATGCATCTTGCTTAACTAGCTGAATTACAAGCTTCTAGTGTAGGGATAATAAGTAAATGCCCTATGTCATGTTTGAAGTCACATGAATACTCAGTAGGAAAGTGTTCAAAGCTACTGGAGCTGTCCAACAAGAGTGCTGAAGTGAAGAGAGTTGGACAGTGACTCACGTTTTCTCACCCCTGCATTTTGGGGCTGAGGATTCATTTATTCATTCACTCACTCATTCACCATGGGGCTTGTTTTGAGGGTACAGGTACTGAAGTATCACTCTTTCTTTGATTTCTGTTGCTTTGTTCACTAGCCCCTTAAGTTTATGGATCTCTGGGAAAATTATTAGACAAGAACTTTTGAACTCATGCAGGCCCAGGTTGCAATCTCAACTCAGTAACCCCATCAGGTGATTTTGAGCTTGAACAGTCATTTAATGTCTAAGCTGCTGTTCACTCTGCCATTGGTGGATGATTGTAATAGTGTTTACTCCACAACTGTTGGGACCTTGCTTGGCCCTCATCTTCCTCTCCCCACCTGGCTGGTTTGGGGTGCTGGTGTCTTTGTAAATCATTCCTGCACATCACTTAGTTTGAATCCATAAATCTATCCCAAACTCCTGTTCTGCCTGGCACTTCTGAGATCCTTTTCTTTATGATGCAGGAAACTTATTTTAAGCCCAGCAATTTATCATTTGAAACACATTTTCAAGAGAAAACACAAATACCTCTTGAATCATTTTGAAAGCAGTGATTGACCAAAAATAGGAAGATGACTAGACCAAACTCAGAAGCAAAAGGAAAGGAAAATTATGAACAATCTTGAGTGTTTAGCTGTGCTTTGGATGAAAAAAATAGCCTGAGTGGAGACTGAAGAATATGCATAGTCAGTTAGCCATCCAAACAGAATTGAGCTTTGAATTTAGAAGTCTTTTTTTGTAGCTTCTATGGTTCTTTGAAAAATTTCAGAAGAGGGCCAAATGACTGAAATCTATATATATTATATTGCTTTGCTTGATATTGTGTTTTGGGGACTTAAAATCAAGGACATTTTGAACTGATTTATTTGTATTAACAAAATCACTGAGTAATACTGCCATCTTTCTATATTAATAGAAAAGGATCTCATTAACTGAAACATCATGTAGAAGAATGAAATTCTCATAGCTATAAGAATCTTTAGAAAAGTATTTTATCTGATGTATCATAAAAATTAGTTTTTAATTCGAACATAATTCTTTAAAGAGTATTTATGTTAACTACAGTGCAGTTGGAAACTAAAAAATTAAGCAATGAGAAAAATAAAATTCATCCTTGGAGTCAACTAAGTATCATTTCCTTTTACCTCCTGCAAAAATATGTTTACAAACTTAGGATCCTATGGTGCATGCTCTTTCATAATGATTTCTTAATTCATGCTATTTTATTATTTTATCGTATTATAATTTAATTTTGTAATCTCATACTGTTTTCATAATCTATATTTTTAAATTTAGTATATATTATGAAAATAATTCTAACAAAGTACAATGTGTATTTGGCAGATCCTTTCTGCTCTGCTTTACGTGTATCATACATAACATAATATCCCTTGCAAGCCTTTTATTTCATAGGCAGGAGAATAAGGAACAAAGAGAAGCTACTTCTTCAAGGTTACACAGGTCATTGTGCAGGAAGAGAACTCACATCTTAGTTGCCAAATTCAGAGTTTTCAGTATTGAGACTCAACTCTAATTTTTTTAGTTTGGTTATTACTTCCCATTTGCCCCTGTGAAATCCATAATAAACCATTCCATTTGAATTTAACTATTGTTCTAGTGTATAATAATGCCATACATTTGCTAGGTGCTTATATTCTTTTACATCTGAGATGGCCACTTTATGTACACTGCTGGCTTTGTCTAATCAACAATAAAGTGCTATTATTCCTATTCTAGAGAAGAAGAAACTGAGATTCAGGTGTTAAGTAATTCTACCTCTGTGATGACTGCTATATCCAGATCTCAGAGTCTTCTCAGTAGCTACAATGCCTTCCTATATGCACCTATTTATTATTGCTTGACCCTACACCCACCCCCCCAAAGTGTAAATGATTCTTGTTCATCTGTGGATCTGCAGGGCTTCTCCCAAGCCCACAACAGAGGGTGTAATGTGTGTTGAATGGCTAGGTGGGTTGATGGAAGTAGGTTATGTAATGCTGGATGGATGCTAATTGGTGTTCACCCCATGTGTGGCTTTCCCTTGGCTGTTCTTTCTCATCTACAATGATCTCATGTGTGGATGATTGTGACAGAGCTGGCTCCATAATTTTTTGGGACTAAGTGCAACATAAAAATGTAGGAGTCTCCTTGAAAAAAACGATTAAGAATCTTAAGATGGTGGAGCTGGAATGGTGGTTCATTGGTTACGGAGCTTGCCTGGCATGTGTGAGAACCCAGGTTCAAACCCCAGCACCACATACACAACTAAGTGTCAGAGTAATGAAGACAAGATAAAAAACTAAATAAAGTTTTTTTCCTCTCTCTCTCACTGTCCCTCTATCTTAAAATAAATAAAGAAAAAAGAATTTCAAGATGGTGGCAGCAGAACATTAAACCAAGCACAGGATCCTGCTCAGTGCAAAAGTGAGAG
>PVKS010011990.1:0-55031 GCA_004027875.1 Aplodontia rufa | reverse complement strand
CCCTATCTACCCACCCACCCATCCATTCAACACCCATCTATGTATCTTTCTACCCACCTACTTATCCACTCACCTATCCACCCACCCATCCATACATTCAATATGCATCCATCCAATATGTATCCACCCACCTGCCTACCTATCCATCCACCTATCTACCCATTTATGCGCCTGTCTACCAAACCACCCATTTACTCACCCACCCTTTAATTCATCAGCCCACTCATACATTCAGCATCCATCTACCCACCTGTCCAACATCCACCTGTCAATCTATTCATCCACCTATCTACCCACCCAGCTGCCCATCTACCCATATACACGTATCCATTCATCTGTCTATCTCTTTATCACTCATCCATTTGATTTGATAGTAGAATATTTGAGGCCCCTCACTCATGACCTTAGCTTGGTCTCTTAATTGTAGGTACAAGGTCTGACCTTAGAGACTTACCTGGGGAAATGACTGTACTTTTCTAGAGGCTGGCCACCTCTAACGATCCTGGATGAAACAGCGTCCACAGTTCCCCTGAAGGAAGGTGTTGTTTCATGATCCACATGATCATTCCTTGGGTCTGACTGCACTTACTGATGCTTTCCTGCTGGTTGTAGAGATGATGAAACCTTCTTTTATGTCAATTGGGTTTTTTTGAAGGACTGATTAAAGGTGGGGGGAGAGCCATGCGTGGTGGCGCATGCCTGTAATCCCTGCCACTCAGGAGGCTGAGACTCTGTCTCAACATTAAAAAAAAAAAAAAAAGGATGGGAATGTAGCTCAGTGGTGCAGTGCCCCCAGGATCAATCCCCAGTACCAAAAAAAAAAAAAAACCCAGTAGGGGGAGAATAAAAATCCACCCCCATCCCTGTCTGTCCCCTGTGAAAATGCGGCTTATGGGAATATCCGTGTTCTCTTGCTACTCTGCAGGCTGACTTTGCCATAGAGGCTTTGGCCAAGGCCACCTACGAGCGCCTTTTCCGCTGGATACTTGGCCGTGTGAACAAAGCGCTGGACAAGACACATCGGCAAGGGGCTTCCTTCCTGGGCATCCTGGACATTGCTGGATTCGAGATCTTTGAGGTACAGCTTGTTGGGGTCATGACAGCCATGATCCTAGTCCTCCAGGATGAGGCTGTGCCTTGCACAAATCATTGTTTGGAGAAAGGCATGCACTTGACTGCTGGAGAGTGGGAAGCTGCCTAGTGAACTTTAGGGACTAGAGGTAAAAGAGACAGAAATCCAAAAGAGAATGTATTGATGTATGTAACTAAGATGCCCAGAGGTTCAGCTGTATCCAATATACAGGGTCTGATCTCTTGCCATCTCTGCTGCTTTCTCCCTCCATATTGGCCCCGTTCTTAAATGGCCTCTCCCCTAATGGTGGCAAGATGACTGCCACAGCTCCAGACTGTCTCTCTGCCACCCTGGCAGAAAGACCACATCTGTTTTCCAACAGTTCCAGCTAAAATCATGGCATTGAATCTCACCGATTGCCACCTGAGTTGAGCCCCATGGTCACCAACACGCCAACCACTGGTTTCAAGGTCTTGTAGTATAAATGTGGTCACTGGATCCCACTCCCATGGTTTGGAGGAAAATTCTCAGAGAAGAAGAATGTCTTAGGACTGGCTGAGATACAAAAGAAGTCTGCTGAAATACTTTGTCCCTGAGCCTCAGTCTCCCCATCTGTGAATGGTGATGGGAATGTGCCTTACATGGTTAGTCCATCCATATAGATCCCTGTGTGACGAAAAGCTAAGCATCCTAAGGCAAAGTGCGTGAGGAACAGGTGGCATGCAGGTGGCATGGGAACGTGTCACATTCGCCAGCCGCCAAGCAGCCTTGTCAGGCCTTAGCCCTCTCTGGGTGCTGGAGTGGCTGGGGAGACTCTGATGCCGGGCGTGCAGGCTGGGGGCCTCCTCTGACCTGGCGGGTGCTGACTGCCCCCTCCCTGCGCAGGTGAACTCCTTCGAGCAGCTGTGCATCAACTACACCAACGAGAAGCTGCAGCAGCTGTTCAACCACACCATGTTCATCCTGGAGCAGGAGGAGTACCAGCGCGAGGGCATCGAGTGGAACTTCATCGACTTCGGCCTGGACCTGCAGCCCTGCATCGAGCTCATCGAGCGGCCGGTGAGGGGCTGCCCACTCCAGGGCTTGCATGGCGTTCGCACACTGCTTGGCGGGCACGTAGACCCCTCCCTGTCCCCCACGTGCTCGGCTTCCCCTCACCGAGCCCTGAGAGACTGTAAGCTGAGTCTTTGTGAACTAAACCGCACTTTTCCTTACCCACATTTCATTATCAAAGGTATTTTCTTTTTAAAAACTTTCTCCTTCCCTCGCTCCTCTTCCTTTTCTCTACTTCCCTTCCCACTCATTCATTCCTGAACATGGGGTCTGTTTTGATCACTGCCGTTTCCCAAACTCCTGGAACCATAGTAGGCAAACAAGAAGCAGGAGTTGGATGACTGTTTATGAGCAGCACCTACTATGTGCTGGGCCCCTTTTTTAGGAGCTGGAGGTGAACTGAGACCGATATAGGCCCTTTCCTCTTTGGAGGAACAGACAGTGAAATCAGACAAATAAATGAAACTCCTGACAGGGCCCCATGGAGGGAGACTTGGGAAAGCCTGTTACAGACAGAGCATTCAGAAAATGCTTCTCTGAGTCTCCGTTTAAAAATTCCAACGCGAATGGTGCATGAAAATTTGGTGGTGTCCTGACACCCTAATTTAGGCTGTCACAAAACAGAGCCTTACTGAAAGGAATCCTAGGTGATCTGACGAGAGCTCCTAATTTGTTTGCATGAATTGTGCAATCTTTGAATCTACCACCAGGGGGCAGAAGCAAGCACATCTCTTGTTGGTGCCTGCCTCCATCCCAGTACCATCCACCGGCCACAGGGTAATTTCAGGATAGATTTGGGGGGTGAGGGACATGGGGACACAGATCCATCTCATATGAAGGCAAGTGTGGTGACAGCCCAGTGGAGGCCTATGCATTGCTTTTGGGTGGGTAGCTCTGCCAGCGTGCCTGAAGCATGGGCGATCTATCTCGCTGTAACCACTGCCCTCCTGGTCTCCCACAGAACAACCCTCCAGGGGTGCTGGCCCTGTTGGATGAGGAGTGCTGGTTCCCCAAGGCCACAGACAAGTCTTTCGTGGAGAAGCTGTGCTCAGAGCAGGGCAGCCACCCCAAGTTCCAGAAGCCCAAGCAACTCAAGGACAAGACAGAGTTCTCCATCATCCACTACGCTGGCAAGGTACCAGCTGCAGTCCCCAGGCTCTATCCCAAAGGAACCCAGGAGGATGCTCAGACCAAGGATAATTTGGAAACGGCAGAACCCTGGGGCTGGCTGGAAACCCCAAGGCATGCGGCAGATCATATCTCAGCCAAGTCTGCCAGGCGATGCGCCTGAGCAGCCACAAGGGGCTAGGTTTAGCCTCTTATCTCAACCATGGTAGCCAGGGTGGCCTGGCTGCTCTTTCTTCCCTAGACTCTAAATCCTGCCTGCTTTGAGTTAAATCCCAAAAGGAGGATCAACTGGAATGAGATGACCACTAGATCTACTCTGAGGCTCAATGGAAGTCTCCCTGACATTGTCAGCCTGCTCCATCTGGGGGAATCTGTGATAGCTGTCATCTTCCTCTTCCCGTCCTGGCCGTTAGGGTACAGGACCATGCCAATCGGTCCCAAGTGTCCTGGGTAATATAAAAAGTGCTGGCTTAGTCTCGTTGCCAGAATTATTTTATTAACACCCCCCCCGAATCCCCCTGCATCAAGAGAAAAAGCAGTGCCCTGTTAGCAAACTACAGCCAAACAGCCAAATCTGGCCCATAGTCTGTTTTTATAGATAAAGTTTTATTGGAACATAGCCATGCCCATTTGCTCACACAGTGACCACAGCTGCTTTCATGCTCCAGGGACAGAGCTGAATAGTTGTGGCAGAGATTCTACCACATGGAGGTCCTACCTTCATGGAGATCCTACAGCTCATGGAGCTGAAGATACTTACCCTCTAGGCTCCTTAGCAAAGTTTCCCGACTCCTACCTTAACGTTGAAAGAGATTATGTTGCTTTAAACACAGAGAAGACTCTGCTACTTTCCTGGCTTCGTGTGTCTGTTCCAGTGCCCTCTCAGATCAGATCTAGACCACCTTGACAACCACAGCCCATCCCGACCCACCAGAGCTGTGGCATCAGCTCCTCTCAGTTCATAGTCACAGTAGTAAAATTTTGGCTTTGGGTACCATCAGAGTTCAAGTCAGGAATCTCACAAGCCTTTCTGTGCTTTTTTCTGTATACCCAGAGATCAGAATCTCCAAGGTAAATGAAATCACGTTGAACAGAGGTTGGAGAAGAGAGCCCTATGCTTAGTTTAAAAGCGAGGATTGTGTGGAGGTTTGCCTGGAAGGGGAGGGCTCTGCACCCAAGCCCACCCTGGGCCTTTTCGTGACTCCAGGGCATCATGCTGGGCCCTGCAGCAGGGGCTGAAGGAGAACTGTGGGTGCCTTCCCTGCAGTGCCTGCCTGGTGCACAGGGCCCTTCCCTCCTCCATGGGGTCTGAGGAGCCCCATCGTGGTGGCCTCCAATGCCATTTCCTCTCTGATCTTGGAGGATCTGGGAGGGAATTGGGAGGACCTGGGTCCTGCCATTGTGTCTGACTGGTGGGGTGGTACTTGGCAGGTGGACTACAACGCCAGCGCCTGGCTGACCAAGAACATGGACCCACTGAATGACAATGTGACTTCCCTCCTCAACGCCTCCTCAGACAAGTTTGTGGCTGACCTGTGGAAGGACGGTGAGGCCCTCCCGCTCTCGAGGCCACTTCAGGCTCGAGGCTGAACGCCCCAGTCTTCTGCTGCTTCCAGCTGCCCTGACTCCCACCCTGCCCCAGGAGGGGAGGCCCTGCGTGTGAGGCAGGGCAGAGGACCCTGTTGTCACCCTATTGTGATATCATGTTGAAACAGCTCCCCTCTTCCTGAATGGTGGCCCCTGAGTCCCCTCAAGCCCATACTAGGGCCCAGGAGACGGATGGTGGAAACAGTGACTGGGCAGGTGGGGTAGGCTGTCCCTGGCTGGAATCAGAAGGACTTGGCTCTGTTCAGTCTCGTCTCTGCCACATACTCACTGTGCAGTCCTGGGCAGTCACTGAACTTCATTAAGCTGCAATGTTATTGTTGCTTCTCTGGAGACGCAGTAGCAGCCCTGCCTGTTCTGGGATCATCAGGAGGGTTCAGTTAGATCAGTGGTACTTAATCCTGAGTGTGCGCCAGGACCGCCTTGCTGAGACCCCATTGCTGTGCTTCCTGAATGGAGGCAGAGTCGGGCATCCGGGGCGGGACCTGGGAATCCACAAGTCTGTCACATTCCCAGGTGACACTGCTGGCCTGGGAGCCTCCCTCTGGTTCCCCTTGAGAACCAGGGAGTAGATGGCCAGTGTGAAGGGTGGTCATGTGGTCACCATGCTGGTGGACTCTGCCAATGTGATCCTGGCCTTCAGGCCCCACACCAGATGTCCCTCTTGCTGCAGACCTGGGGCTTCCAGGTCTGGTCTCCCTTGTGCAGGGCATGACAGGAAGTACTTCTGGGAGGGTCCAGCTGTGCCAGGCCCTGGGTCTGGGCAGCAGCTTGTCACTCCAGGTGAACCTCGCTCTGGGCCTCATGATGAGCCTGGCCAGGCCCTTCCTTCACCCAGCCGGATCTAGGGGGAGAGACAGGCAAAGAATTGCCGTTAGGGAGCCTGAGCACGGGTGCAGAGGGTAGGGCTTGGCATGTGCAGCTCCTGCTGGGCCGGTGAGAGTCTCGTGAGTCTCTGATGACAGTGGCAGTGGCAGTAATCATGATGCTACCACCAGCAGCCACTCCTGCTCTGTGGGTGCCTACTGCTACGCCAGATTCCTGCTCAGATTCTTCTCTCCCTGAACATCCGCGTCACTCACTCGCTTCCTTCTGGTCCCTATTCAACTATCAGCTCATCAGACAGCACCCTCACCTGTCTGAGAACCCCTGTCCCCCTTGTTTAGTTGTGCTCTTGGGAACACTGCACTTACCTGATCACCAACTATCTCCCCCTTACATGGCCATACGTTAAGAGACAGGGTGAGCAGGGTCTGTTTTGTTCATGGTGTGCCCCTAAGGCCTAGCACATAGTAGGTCCTCCATAAATCTTGATGGGTGGAGGAAGAATTGAAGGCAGACAGGGAGATGGGCACCTTGTGTGCCCTATTCCTGCTGTAGGAGGTAAAGGTTCTTGTTGCTGCTGCTTTAGAGAAACTGAGGCACAAGATGGTGCCAGGCCAAGGCTACTCAGTCAGCAGCAGCAAGAGTCAGCTTCCAGGTCTCTGTGATGAGAGTAGAAGAAATTGATTCTGTCACTCAGGCACACGGATTCCCCAAATTGTTGATTTTTGGATGCCCCCCACCCCTTACTGCTGCTGGAGGAAGGCGTTGGTTGACAGAGGAGAGGATGGGGATCGTGCCCATGGGAGGGATCTGGGAATTCTCCACATGGAGACCTTGCTTGCTGCCAGCCTTGGGCCTTGGTCTCCTGGCCTGCTACCAGGTGGAGGCCCCCAGGTGGGCTGGAGACTAATGCCACCCTCCATGTGCCCCACAGTGGACCGCATTGTGGGGCTAGACCAGATGGCCAAGATGACAGAGAGCTCACTGCCCAGCGCCTCCAAGACCAAGAAAGGCATGTTCCGCACGGTGGGGCAGCTGTACAAGGAGCAGCTGGGGAAGCTGATGACCACACTGCGCAACACCACGCCCAACTTTGTGCGCTGCATCATCCCCAACCATGAGAAGAGGGTGAGGCCTGGCCCAGCTCCTGTGCCCAGAGCAGCCAGGATGTCCCCTGGGGGATTGGGGGCACTGAGGCCAACCTGGGTAGAGGGCAGGAGGAAAGCCCAGGTGTGCTCCCAGCCCCATCCACTCCAAGGGCTCAGGCTGCCGTGGGTGGAATTACCTGAACTTGGGGCCTACTCCCCAAGCGAGAAGCAGAGACCGCGTCCAGAGACGGCAGTGACAGGGTTGATGAGCAGGGCATAAACACTTGCCGTCTTGTCATTCCAATGACTGCTGACATGCTACTTGTGCCAGGTGCTGAAGATCCACTGTTGGGGAAGTTGCTGCAGACAGCTTTGGTTGTCTGAGCTGGGAGGGGTCTGCTGTGGCACGGGGGTAGAGGCCGGGAGGCTGCTGAGCATTCCGTAGTGCTCCTACCACAGAATTCCCTGGTCCTTGATGTCCGGGGTGCTGAGGTTGTTGGGACTGCTGGGGAGAGCAGACACACTGGCTGAATCCTGAGAACCCAGCCCAGCCTCAGGACTCAGGCAGCGTCTTAGAGTCTGTGAACCTGGTGAAGTACATGTGGGAGGCAGAGGCCCAAGCTAAGCAAGCATGGAGGTTGGGGTCTAGGCAAGAGCATTGCTCGGTCATTTCACGTTGATGTGAGATGGCGTGAGGTAGGGGTTAGGGCGAGATGGGATGAGGGGGTGAGTGGAAGCTGCATTGTGGAGTTCCGAGGACCAGAGTGTGGCCTCTTGTCTGTAGGAAGCCATCGGGGAGGTTTAAGCAGAAGCTGTTTGTGGTCGGATTTATGTTTTAGAAAAATTGAGGGACTGAGAAGGGAGGCAGGACTGGAGGCAGAAGACCAGGTGGAAGTTACAGCAGGTGTCTCTGGGAGGAGGTGGTGGCAAGTGGATGGCAGAGATGATGGCGATGGAAACGTGAGCAGGTCAGTTGGGCGAGTTGAGAATGGATGATGGGCAGGAAGTGAGGCAGGAGTGGTGAGGAAGAAGCCCCCCCTTTTTAGCCAGGGACACTAGTACTACCTGGCACAAGGAGATGCTGGGACAAATTGTGCCAGAGAGGGTGCGTGGTACCATACCGCATCTGCTGAGCCTCATCTGGTGCCTGTTGGTACCCATGGCCTGGCAAGGCACGCTGCTCCCTGGATCCTGGCCTGGTGGTCACTGTCCTCCTCCACCCTGCAGTCTGGCAAGCTGGATGCATTCCTGGTGCTGGAGCAGCTGCGGTGCAATGGTGTGCTGGAGGGCATCCGTATCTGCCGCCAGGGCTTCCCCAACAGGATCGTCTTCCAAGAGTTCCGCCAACGGTGAGCCCGCTGGGGCTGGCACTGGCGGGGCTGCGGGTGGTGGGGCTGCGTGGAGGAAGGGGCGATGGGGAGGCCCTCATGACTTCTGCCCTGTGTTTCAAGCTATGAGATTCTGGCAGCGAACGCCATTCCCAAGGGCTTCATGGACGGGAAGCAGGCCTGCATTCTCATGGTGAGCCCAGCAGCAGCCCCTCGCCTCGGGTCGGGTCGCACCACCAGTGCTCTGGATGGGACCCTTCCTAAACGCACTTCGCAACTGGCCTGATGGCCCAGTTGAAAACGGGAGCTCTTCTCCTTCCCTGGCAGATCAAAGCCCTGGAACTCGACCCCAACTTGTACAGGATTGGACAGAGCAAGATCTTCTTCCGAACCGGGGTCCTGGCCCACCTGGAGGAGGAGCGAGACTTGAAGATCACAGACGTCATCATGGCCTTCCAGGCCATGTGTCGTGGCTACCTGGCCAGAAAGTAAAGACACCTTCCTGCACCCCAAGATCTCCCAAAACACAGACCAGAAACATGGCATTGAGGGGGCCTTCTTGGCCCCATGCTGTGATTCTCTGATGTTTCATGAAGCCATTTGCTTTAAGATCTGTCCTTAATGACAGCTTCTAGTTGAGGGGAAGGGAGGAAATGCCTCCACTTTAAGTACATGCTCCAGTTTTGAATGCTGGGAGAGAAAAAGAAAAGCTCACAGGCACTGGAGTTTTTAGACCTGAGCTCTGATCCCAGCCCCCACCTGTTTCCTGATGAACTCGGGCAAGTTACACTACCTCTCTGAGCCTCAGGTTTCTCCACTGGAAAATGAACTAATTGTTCCTATCTCATGAAATTTTTCTTGAGAAGTCATTGAGATAATTCGTGAGACAGGCTTAGAACAGTGGCTGGTTACCATTTTAGAAATGTTAGGATATGATAAATCGAGGAAAGAATATTTAGCTATATCAATATGCCCCATGTCCAAATGGGTTTCATAAGGCAGGGCTTCGGAAATCATGAGGCCCTCTGTTCTATAAAGCTTGGGGACTAGGTGTGGTCTCAAGTTCCTCTGTGACAGCCACATCCCGGTGAGGACTGCAGGGGCTGGTGTCATAGCTTGCTGTCCACTACACCGGGTGTAGACTACACCCCATCCGCAGAGCCCTGATCGGGTCAGGCCAATTCATTGTCAAGTGGACCCAAGCTAGTTAAGGCCAGATCTGGGGAGCTCTTGGTCCTCACAGACTTCACTTGCTAAGTTTAAAAATGAACTTCTCTCTTGCCATCCTTCCCACCTCCAGAATAACTTGGGCAATTTTATTCTTAAAACCTACCCATGTCCAAGATAGCAAGAAAACAGGATCACGTTCCTGTTCTGTGCTTTCTCACGTCCAGGGGCCATTAAAGGGCAGAGTGCCAATACAGTGTCAAGGTTTGCTATTTCTCAGATGCAACCAAGGTCGGAATAGGCTTATCAGAAAGCCGTGGCTCCATGCGTGTGCGTGAGAGCTCATGGGAACGCTGTAGCGTAGGATTGTTTCCTAGGTGGTGTTTGGACCCGGCTCTGAGTCAGGGCATCCCATGAGCGTGGGGTCTCCCTGCCCATGAGAAGGCTCTTGCTGTCAGATTGCTGAAGGGGCCTTAGCCCAGACTGTATGTGGATGCTCAGATCTGAGCCGTCCTGAGCAGGTGGACCCTGGGCGAGGCACATGCCGGCCCCTGGGGCTCATTACCTTCTTGCTCTCCGCTCCTGCCAGGGCCTTCGCCAAGAGGCAGCAGCAGCTGACAGCCATGAAGGTGATCCAGAGGAACTGCGCTGCCTACCTCAAGCTGCGCAACTGGCAATGGTGGAGGCTCTTCACCAAGGTAAACGCCCAGCCTTCTGTGCTCAGGAGCCCTGTGGCTCCAGATGTGAGACTGAGGGGGTCAAAAGAGGGCTGAGCTGAGGGCTTGAGCTCCCCCCTCACCCGCTGGGCTCTCTAGGACCCAGAAGGCCTCTTCCTTTCTCCTTTTGGCCTGCGGTGATGGCTGTGACCTTCATGTAGATCCAGGGCCTTGCCCTCACCTCAAGGACTATCAGGTCAAGTAGTCATCTGTAGTCCCAGGCAATCACTATGCTGGCTCCATTTCTTAGTTTTTTTGTTTTGTTTTGGTTTTTTTATTGTGTTTTTTTTTTTTTTTTTTTGAAAAGGACAGTGAGAGAGAATCAATTTTAGTTTTTCGTGTGACTTTTGTTTCTCCTACACTTCGTTGTGTATGTGTTGCTGGGGTTTGAACCTGCATCCTTGCCCATGCCAGGCAAGTGTATAACCTCCAAGCCACTGCTCCAGCCCCTCCATTTCTTAGTTTCATGAAGAATGCTCTGTCGGTGGAGTGTTGCTGCATGCCACCTTTTCAGACTGGTCTTCTCGCAAGCACAGTGACCTGGGAGCCATCAGCTCGCTGCCTGTACCCACAGTCCATTCTTTTCTCCTGGCGGGTAGATAGATTCACCACACTGCAGCGTACCTGTTGCCCAATGATACCCTCAGTAGGCCCAGACCATGCTTCCCTTGGGTGCCCTTGAGTGTGTAAATTGGCACAAACCGTACTGAGTATTATTTGAGCACCAACTGTGTGCCAGGCACATGCTAGGTGGTAGAGATGCAGCTCTGAGCAGGTGTCATGGTTCCTGGCCTTGTGACTATTCTTCGAGCTGACTGTGGGAGCAATCGATAAATAATCATGGAAACAAACAGATGAATGCAAATCACGCCAGGTGTGCGGGGGACGCCATGGTGTGCATCGGCAGAGGCTCCTGGTGCCAGGCAGAGGCTTGAAAACAAGGGGTCAGGACAGGCAGGTGAAGAGCCCTGGAGAAGCTGCTTTTGCAGATGTCCATCCCTGTTGACCCAACTTGTGAAAACCATCCTAAGAAGTCGCCTTAAAGCCAGGCACTCCACAGGGCCTCATTGGCAGCAGTGGCAATTCCATCTCCAGGCCTTGGCATGCTGACCAGCTCACCCCTTGGTGGAAAATTTTCAACGATTAAAAACGATGGCTATCTAAAAATAAAGTGGTAAAAATGATGACCAGCATGGGGTGAGAAGTAGCTCCTGATTTCAAGTAACGAAAGCAGAATATAAAACGTGGCAGGATGAACTCGAGCCTAGTTTTTAAACCCAGGGGAAAACCCAGGAAGGGAACAGAAACCATGCTGGCAGTGTGGCCTTGAGAGGCAGGCGGGAGGTGAGGGCCCCTCCTCTCCTTGGAAGGAATCAATGACCCATTTCTCTCAGGTGGATCCGAGGCAGGGAGACTTTCTCTGTTTTGCACTTTCTCTGTTGCTCTTGGAGTTCTTGGGGCTGGGGTGCAGCTCAGCGGCAGAGTGCTTGCCTGGCACACACAAGCCCTGGGTTCCATCCCCAGCACTGCAGAGAAGAAAAGTCTGCCAACTTTGCCTCTGTTAATGTTTTGGGCTCATTAATTCAGCATTTTGGAGGGTTGTCCTGTGCCTTCTAGAATGTTCAGTCGCATCCCCACCTCACTTGTGACAACCGACAATGTCTCCAGACACCTTCCAGTGTCACCTTCACCGGCATCAGGGGCAAAACTGTCCATAGCTTAGAACTGCCGACTGGGTGCATGTCAAGAATGGAAATCTTTGGCCCCTAACACAAATGATGGCTGTTGGTGTGTGCAGGTGAAGCCGCTGCTGCAGGTGACACGGCAGGAGGAGGAGATGCAGGCCAAGGAGGATGAGCTGCAGAAGATCAAGGAGCGGCAGCAGAAGGCAGAGAGTGAGCTCAAGGAGTTGGAGCAGAAGCACACACAGGTAGGGGCAGGAGTGAGGCTGGGGCACAGGGGAGGCAGGACCTGGGCTCCTCTCACTGCTACCTCCCCACCCCTGAGTGCAGCTGGCCGAGGAGAAGAACCTGCTGCAGGAGCAGCTGCAGGCAGAGACAGAGCTGTACGCTGAGGCCGAGGAGATGCGGGTACGGCTGGCAGCCAAGAAGCAGGAGCTGGAGGAGATTCTGCATGAGATGGAGGCCCGCCTGGAGGAGGAGGAAGACCGGGGCCAGCAGCTGCAGGCTGAAAGGAAGAAGATGGCCCAGCAGATGCTGGTAAGGTGTCATGGGGCTGCCCATGGAGAGTGGAAAGTCATCTGACACTCAATGCCAGCATCTGATGATACATGTCCTCACTGGACAGATGAAGAGGTGAAGGCCTGGAGAGGGATGGCCATGAGTCCCAGGCCATAGGCTAGGGCTGGGATTTGAACCCAGGTCTCCTTAAACACCCACTCTATCCTACTGCCCTGTCTTCTGTATGCTCACATCCTTTCTTCTGATAACAATCCTGTGTGAAGGGCAGCTGTATCCATCAGCTACAGCTGCAAAACAAAACATCCCAAATATAGCAGCTTGATATAGTAGGTACTTATTTCACATAGGAGGTTGGGACTGGTGTAGCAGGGTGGTTCTGGTGCAGGGTCTCCTAAGAGATCACAGGATGTCAGCCGGGGCCACAGTTACTTGAAGGCTTGACTGGGCTGTTGGAGCCACTTCACGTGGCTCATGCACATGGCTGTTGGCAGGAGGCCTCAGTTCCTCAGCATGCAGGCCTCTTCCCAGAGCTGCTGGGTGTCCTCATGGTGACTTGGTTTCCCCAGAACGTGTTATCCAAGAGAGAGTTGCAGGGGGAGCCACCATGCCTGTGATAACCTTGTCTCTGAAGCTACTCTGTTGCTTCCTCCTGATCCTCTGTTAGAAGCGAGACATTAAGCCCAGCCTATGCCCAAGGGGAGGCAATCAGGCTCCACCTCTAAAGGGGTAAGCATCCAAGAACTTGTGGACCTATTTCACAGCCACTATGGAACCTGCTATCCTCGTTTTACAGAGGTGGAGACCGAGGCTCCACACACAGAGGCAGCTTCCTCCTCCTCTCAGAGGGAGGCTGGAGAGTGCAGGGCGTCATTGTCCTGACTTGTGTATTCATAGTTCCAGATGTCCCCAGCGTGACTCTGTTCTGAGCCAGGCTGTGATTCCTTTCTGTGCCCCACAAAGGACCTGGAAGAACAGCTGGAGGAGGAGGAGGCAGCCAGGCAGAAGCTACAGCTCGAGAAAGTCACTGCTGAGGCCAAGATCAAGAAACTGGAGGACGACATCCTGGTCATGGACGATCAGAACAATAAGCTGTCAAAAGTGAGTGGTCGGAAGTGCAGAGAAACACCAGGTCCCCAGGGACGGGGGCTTTCTGGGATGTGGTACTTTCAGCCCTGGGCAAGCTGGACGAGTTGTCTTCATAGTTAATAACACCACACCAGTCCCATGGAAGGTGGCTCCCTTTAGCTGGGCCCCTCCTGTAAGCCAGGCACTGTTAGTTGCAGGGACATGTGCAGCAGGAGGACCTTGCCCTTGGGGACTTACACTGAAGTGGAACAGAAAATATCCTATAATTACCATTGTGATCAAGGTTGTCAAGAACTCACCCTAGCATTAAGAGTAGATTATTCATGGATGGAGCAAGAGATTTGGGGTGGTGGCATTTAAACGGAAAGAGGAGCAGTTAGAGGGGGTGGTGCAAAGGCCCTGAGGTAGGGGCAGCTGGCATGCAGCAGGAGTGGAAAGAGGGCCGCTTCCGCCAGAACTGAGTGGCAGGGAGTGCTGGCACCAGATGGGAAGTGCCCAGTCTTGGGAATCGTTAAGGAACCTCTGCCACCTGACTGCTGCTTGCCGTTGGTGATAGTGTGGGGTTTTCTTTCAACAGTTTACATGGGAATTACTAAAAGATGTAGCTCATGCAGAAAAATAAAAAGCTAACGCTATTCCTTGTTTCCCCCAAGGAACGAAAACTCCTTGAAGAGAGGATCAGCGACTTGACGACTAATCTGGCGGAAGAGGAGGAGAAGGCCAAGAACCTCACCAAGCTGAAGAACAAGCACGAGTCCATGATCTCAGAGCTGGAAGGTAGGTGTGGGGCTCCCAGGAAGGTCAGAAAGGAGATCCAAGCGCTCTAGGTGGTCCCGAGTACCAGAAGTTCTATCTCGGCCCCCACAGGGCCCTCAGCACACACTGTGGCCTGAGGTTGCTTCTGTGAGATCGGGGATGTGCATGCCCACGTGGACAGCCTCTGTGTCCCAAACCCGAGCAGAAGGGTGTCTTCCTGGTGGGCTCTCATCCTGAGGGGGCCCTGGCTTTGTTGCTGCAGTGCGGCTGAAGAAGGAGGAGAAGGGCCGGCAGGAGCTGGAGAAGCTGAAAAGGAAGCTGGAGGGCGAAGCCAGTGACTTGCATGAGCAGATCGCTGACCTGCAGGCACAGATCGCGGAGCTCAAGATGCAGCTGGCCAAGAAGGAGGAGGAGCTGCAGGCGGCCCTGGCCAGGTAGAAGCCGGCGTGGGGTGGGATACTTTGTTCACATGTCCTGGGGCACCTGCCAATCACAAAGGCTACCTTGGTCTGGGTGCCCCAGGCCCTTAGCACCAACTTGGCTTCCCAGGCCTGGCTTCCCACCAACCTCCTCAACCCTGCTCTCACCCCTAAAACCTAACCTTGGACTTGGTTCTCTTCCCTCCAGCTGCTTCCTTTCTTTGCAGTCTCCCTGTTCCCATGCCAGTGATCCTCCTGGAGGCCCAGGCGTTTCTCACCTACACCCACTTCTGATTGCTAGTTGCCCACTGATGCCATTTCCACTGGCATCTCACATGCTACGTGTCTAAGGCTAGGGGTGACCTTCCTGTCCCCCAGGTCTCTCCAAGGTCCCCCCTTTTATGAATGCCAGTCTCCTCCCTAGCTTGGCCCACCCTCCTCCTCCCAGCCCCAGTCTGCCTGTCCTTGGAGAGGGGCTCGCACCCTTCCCTCGTTCTTCTTTGCCTGGCTCCATGCTGCAGACAGCACAACTGCTGCTGGCTTACCTCTGCGTTCTGTGCTAAGCTCTGTCCCTCAGGATCCTGGGCAGCTGTATTGTGGTAAGGAGCAGGGGCCTCAGGGCATGCTTCTAGGACGCAGGGCTAGGATCCAGGCCCCCAGCCTTCTGATCAGCTCCCTGGCTTGGCTGTTTCTCTTCCGGTTTCTGCACGACAGCGCTAGGGTGACAAACGTAAACATTACCCTGGGGCAGGGACCTGCTCTGCTGGTTTACTTGGAAGAAGCCAGGTTCTTAAGCCTGGCCTTGAGAGCCCCCCACCCTACAGTCTCCCCCGCAACCCCTGCACCAATCCATTTTGCTTTCTCTCCTGTTGCCGTGGGCTCACAAGTGCAGTCAAGTCCAAGTGTATGCCTGGGCCTCCTCACTGCTGGTCTTTCCATCTGCATGGTAGACCAAGTGTCTGCACCACTGTGCATCCGGAGGGGCTGTCCTTCTGTGAAACCTCTCCAGTGCTCTGAATCGCACTTCTCATGCCTGCCTCGGTCCTTGCTCACGGTCTGGAACAGCCGCGGTGGGTAGCTCTGGTTTTAACGCCCTCCGTGCTGCACTTGGGTGCGTGCGTGGCAGGGAATGGGCACTCCGTGTTTCAGCACACAAAGGAACAAGCAGTGTTCTACAGTCAGAAAGCAGCTGTCAAGCACCTACTGGGACCGTTGAGGCTGGGATCGGTGCTTCACGTGCACACGCGCATGCCCTGCCTTTGGTATCAAATCTGGCGCTGTTATCCAACAAATCTCTAAACTGTCTGGCAGAGCAAAACGCAGCCCCATGCATCTTGGGGATGGTGCAACGCCTCCTGACACCATCGGAACCGGTGTGGTTGGGCCCAGAACAGGGTTTCTGGCTGCGTCTTCATCCGCGTCCTCCTCTGTAGGTTGGATGATGAAATTGCCCAAAAGAACAATGCCTTGAAGAAGATCCGGGAGCTGGAAGGCCACATCTCAGACCTCCAGGAGGACCTGGACTCGGAGCGGGCAGCCAGAAACAAGGCTGAGAAGCAGAAGCGGGACCTGGGGGAGGAGCTGGAGGCCCTGAAGACGGAACTGGAGGACACGCTGGACAGCACGGCCGCACAGCAGGAACTCAGGTGACAACTCACCACCGACCCCCAGGTTGTCTGGGCCCCAGGACACTGGGGAGGGGCAGGAAGGGCCACAGGAGTTCTCAGGCTTGGATCTAGACCTTCCTGGCCTCATTCTGTATGATCTAACAGAAGCAAGAGGGTGTTTAATCCTATTTGCATCAATGTAGCGATATATACTAAAATAGAGAACAACTTTGAAACTATGAAAAAGTAGACACACACAGATCATGCTTAGTCCCATCAGTCATTTTTAAATAATTTCTTCCTATTTTTATCATCTGTGCATATAAATCTCAGAATGTGTTACAAGTTTTGTGCTATTTAAAACAATATTCACCCTATTAGTCTTCAACTTTAGATTGTGCAAGCAAATGGACAACCAACAGATGTGACTCGTAATTCATTTGATTGTAGTAAAACTCAGTCATTCATTCATTCAACAAATACACCAAAGCATTTTGAGTGCACTGTGTGCCAGGGGCTGTGCTGACACTGTACCTGAGGGTCATTCCCCACATTGGGCTTTGTGCTGCACGGCTCGTGTGCACCTAGAGGCCAGCACGGTATTGTGCCTTTCCACCTGGCCAACAGAACAGGAAAGCCCAGCGCAGTGGTTAGTGTGGGCTCCATGTCAGACTGGCTTCAGATTTGCACTCGTCACAGCATGCTTGTGACATCATGGGCAAGCTGCTCGCCCTCTTAGCTTTCGTTTCCTCACCTGTAAGATAGAATACTACACCTGCTCTGAGGATTAGATGATGCGTATTAAAAACTCAGAGGCACTGTGACACATGCCTGTAATCCCAATGACTTGGGAGGCTGAGGCAGGAGGATTACAAGTTCAAAGCCAGCCTGGGTAACTCAGCAAGACTGTGTTTCAATAAAAAAATAGAAATGACTGGGCTGCATCTCAGTGGTTGAACATCACTAGATTCAGCCCCCAGAGCGCCCCCTCCAACACTGACACACACACACACACACACACACGTTCTCTCTCTTTCTCTGTTTATTGAGCGCTTGCTGTATGTTCAGGGCCTGGTATATTAGTGCTCAATAAGTAAGAGCTGGCATTAACATCTGCAGAACATTTTGTACTTCCCAGATATACTTGGAATGTTATCTGGCACATTTGCCTTACAGCCTGGAGAGAGAGTCTGGGCAGGTAATGGGCTCCAGGTTTTGCAGAGGAAATTCCAGGTACAGAGAGATGAGGTGAATCACTCCAGGTCACACAGCAAGTGAGGGGTGGTAACAAGGACTTCAGCTCTGGGCTCTAGAGCCTGTTGTCCCTTTGCACAGCACCACTGGAGGGGAACCTCTATCTTCACGCAATTGTCACCTGCTGTGTTCTTCCTGCCAAGGGCCAAGAGGGAGCAGGAGGTGACGGTGCTGAAGAGGGCCCTGGACGAGGAGACACGATCCCATGAGGCCCAGGTGCAGGAGATGAGGCAGAAGCACACGCAGGCTGT
Organism: Aplodontia rufa; assembly: GCA_004027875.1. Lineage (NCBI taxonomy): Eukaryota > Metazoa > Chordata > Mammalia > Rodentia > Aplodontiidae > Aplodontia > Aplodontia rufa. The sequence goes on along the minus strand of PVKS010011990.1, from coordinate 37,475 downwards.
GGAGGAGCTCACGGAGCAGCTGGAGCAGTTCAAGCGGGTATGTGGCACTGCCTCATGGCAGTGGCTCCAACCACCACAGTGCACCCCTCAGCCAAAGCTCTGAAGTCTGAAATGCTCCAAACACCAAAGCTTTCTGAGCACTAACATGAGGCCATAAATGAAAATTCCACCCCTGACCTCATTTGATGGGGTTACAGTCAAAATGCAGGTGTACTGAAGTTACTCTATAAAAGGACCTTTGGGCTATCTGTTAAGCACATACGAAATATAAATGAATTTCATACTTACATTTGGGTCCCATCCCCAACAGATCTCCTTTTATACAAATGTAAAGATTCCACAATCAAAAAAAATCTGAAATCCAAAATTCTTCTGGACCCAAGCATTTTGGATAAGGGATATTTCTGTGTGTTTTGGGGTCTTTATGAAGACAAATAACAAGTTATATAAAAGTCTAATAATAACCATAGCACCACATATTTATAAAGTGCTTCTCATATAATTAGCCTTCAACCCACCCTATAAGTCAGTTGTCCATTACTATAACAAATAACCTGAGACAGACAACTTACAAAAAGAAAAGGTTGATTTGGGCTGTTTTAGCGGTTCCGGTCCATGGTCTGCTGGTTACTACTTTCAGGCCTGTGGCCAGGCAGTGCATCATGGTGGGACCACATGGTAGAGTAAAAATGCCCATTTACTGGTCAGGAAGTGAAAGAGAGAAAGGAGGGGCTCGAAGTCCACAATTTCCTTAGGGACACAGCTCCAACAACCTGAAGGCCTCCTGCTAAGACCCCATCTCTTTAAAGTTCCCCCACTTCCCAGCAGTGCCACTTGGGGGATCAAGCTGTTAACACATGGCCCTTGGGGGAACACCTAAGAGTCCAACTGTAGGAGTGCTATTAAATCCATTTTACACATGAAGAAACTGAGATCCAGAGACTCACCAATGTCAATGTCATGCAGCTAGTGACAGCACTCTGGCTCCACACCAGCCTCCTGGCTCCGACAGGGTCGGGTCTACAGTACACTGCCCCTGAGATCAGTGAAGTCTAATCAACGCCCGGAGGTTTAGCACAAGTTGGGAACGTGCTCTGAGCGTTGGAGGGAACTGCCGTTTAACTTCAGTGCAAACAGCTCTCCCTGGCAGAGCTGGAGAGTGACTGCGGCTGGTGGTCTTTTCCAGTTGCTGGGCCATTTGGGGTGCACGGGATTGGGTTGGTCTGCCGCAGAGTTCTGAAGTCCTCTTACGGGCCCCTTGGAGGATGTCCTTGTGCTTCATCCCTAAGGCTGAGTTTGCATTTGTAGCCTCCTGCCAGATGGCTTCCTGAAAGCCTGCACTAGGTGGTCCTTGGCGTTAGGGCTTCTCCACAGCCCCGGCTGTGGGGTCCTGTGGCTCCGCTGGATTAGATGGGCGTGGAGTTACCAAGGGGTGTCTGCATCGGTTTCTCCCGCTAGTCAAGAGCACACTCTTCATGAGGTGCTTCACCTGCCACCCTCCTCCTGCTGGTGGTCAACTGTAACCCCTTGCACATGCAGCACTCTCTATGTGCCGGACACCATTCCAAGTGTTTTACACTCGTTCAATTTCCTGTCACCTTGCCAGGACCACCCTGGACCTTGATGGAGGTTGTCTTGGGACCACTTTTGAAAGACACCATTCAAAACCAAGTTCACAGTGCTCTTGCTTGTCTTAGTCCCTTTAGTACTTGTCAAGTGGGATCTGAATACGAGCCTTACGCATTGTTATTTTACACAAGTAACATTTTCCTAGTTGTGTCTATGATGCACGTTGCCCTTCCAAATCTCTTCCTTTTTTATGTTCAAAAGTTATTTTTTACTTTTTTCACTTTTAAAATGATTTTAACCGAGATGGGTTTATTCCCCCTCCTGAAATAGTCCTCAAGGCAATCAGGAGGTAGGTGTACAGACCCCTTTTAACTTTCTGGTTGGAAGATCAGAGCTCCAGACAGAGGCGCTGAGGAACCTCTGGTCAGATGGTTAATGGCTTCATCTGGCATCCTCAGCCAGGTCTGTGGAAGGACTCTTCTGTAATGGCACCAGCAGACAACAGGGGGCAGTTCCAGACCTGTAGGGAGCAGGCGGAGGTGCAGTGAAGGAGTCCTGTCTGGACTTAGCCTCTGCCACTGTAGTTGTGACTTGGAGCCCTGGATCCGAGCTTGTTGGAAACTTTTGACACTGATCCTACTGCGCAGCTTGCCACATTTCTCAAGTCTCAGGCTGGTTTTTGGTTTTGGAGGATCCCAGATCTTCTAAGGTCCATCAGGGCCCTCGTCTATCAACTTTCACTGTTACCCTCCGCACCAAGTGGCATCTTGTCCCGTCTGGGGTCCAGCAGCTCCCTGGTCCTTCGTGGGGCAGAGGAATCTACTGAGGTCTCCTGGACACCGGACAGTACCTCCCAGGTGGATTTCCTCTGATCTTGGGATCCACAATTCTCTTTTCCTCTTTCCTCTAGCCCTGAGAGAAGCCCCTGCTTCTCTCCTACTTTTCACCCAAATACACTCTCTTAGGGCGACTCACGTGCCTACTGGAGTTTGTTAGACAAAATAACCTTATCACAGAAACAGCAGTGAAAATTTGGCGATAAATGTGAAGGATGATAGGGAGTGGTGGGGACTGTGCCAAATGGAGTATGATTGGCCCATGTACAGAGCCGGTCGCTACTTACTTCCAGCTGGTTTTTGCCTTGGAGGAAGACAAAACCCTTGCTTCCAGATCTTTAGTTTGCATTTGGAAAGTTAGAATTACTGACGTATGTGCAGTTAAATTCACCAATTTTACATGTACAACCCAATGAATTTTGACAAATAGGTATGTTGTCCAACCACTGCTGCAGTCATGATGTAGAAAATTAGGGTTTCAAAAAAGAAGCTGGGAAACCACATTTTCATATGAAATTTATTAAAACCTTGGCAACTTATCTTTTTTGAAAACACCAAATGGGTTAGGCTGGACATGATGGACATGATGGCAGATTGCAACCTCCATGGTTTAGGAAACCAGAATCCCAAGTCATTTTGGAGATTCTGTGCTCCCCAGCTCCTACGCCTCCCCTGAGATGATGGGCGCAGGTTCTGGGACCTTCCTGAGGGAGGGGGAGGAAAGGGGACCGCTGTCCCGGCCATGGCCATCACGCCTCCCCTCTGCTCTCGCGGCCAGGCCAAGGCGAACCTGGACAAGAGCAAGCAGACGCTGGAGAAGGAGAACGCAGACCTGGCTGGCGAGCTGCGGGTGCTCGGCCAAGCGAAGCAGGAGGTGGAGCACAAGAAGAAGAAGCTGGAGGTGCAGCTGCAGGAGCTGCAGTCCAAGTACAGCGACGGGGAGCGGGCCCGGGCTGAGCTCAACGACAGGGTCCACAAGCTGCAGGTGAGGCACAGGGCGGGCACAGGCTCCTCTTGGCTGCCAGGACAGTCTAGTCCTCCAGGGGAGGGGACACTCCCTGCTCCATGAAGCTTGTGAAACCCTCATCTGACACTTAGCTACTGAGCATCTGCTGTATGCCAAGAGCAGTGCTTAATCTTGAACTATAAGAGGGAGGGAGGGACACTGCCCCTGCCCCAGCAAACCCCAGCCTTGGTGGGAAGACGCTAATGCTCACACTGGAGCCCTCTCAGATGGGCGTGCACAGGTCTGCCAGGCAGAGGGCTTGTGCAAAGGCCCTGTGGTAAGTGTGGACATGAGAAGGGGTCTGAGGCTGGTAGAGCAGGAGCGCTAGGCTGGGAGAAGAAACTCCTAGCTGGCTAAGAGTAGGGTGAGTGTAGCCAGGTGTCTGAGGACTTCCGAGGACCATCCAACGAATGGTATTGTGTGATGTGAAGCATGGAAGGGCTTTAAGCCGAGATGATGTGGCCTGTCTCTGAGATTTGAAGACATTTTTGGCTGAATTTCCACTCATGGGAACTGGTCAAAAGCTTGATAAATATTTAACATACTTATGGCCTGGGGAAGGGACAACATTAAGTAGGATTTTGTTTTCCCCACGTGCATTTAAGGGCAGGGTTTTTGCTACCCTGATGCAAGCAATGTCCTGGGAGCATAGAGTCCAGGTCATTCAATCCTCACTGTAAGTGGGAAGAGGTGGAGGCAGACGTCTCCAACAGGACCTGCTCAGGGACCCCAGGGGCTGGAGTAAAGGCAGGGGTGCAGCAGAGGCCTTCTACCTTCAGGGTCTGCGTCTTTGGTTTGGCTATAAAAGTCAGTGGAAGGGCAAAGAGGGAGGGTGGGACGGGACCCTTGCACATCCATAGGTCATCCTGTGTCCTCCCCAACTTCAGGGAGTGGATGAGTCCAGAGCATCTCTCGGCACCTGGACTCTCAGGCCTGCTTCATCCTCACCCACTCTGACAGGGATCCAGGATCCACTTGGTGGGATCAGGGCCCAGTCAATAAAGTTAGGGTTCTAACAGATTCTTGGCACTGCAGTCTAGGGACAGGGACTCCAACTTTTAGGCAATGGGCTTCCCTTAGGGACCACAGTGACCACCGTCATCCCACATCTTGCAGAATTTTTTTCTCTCAGAGAACACCATAAGTCATATTCCGGGAGGGTTCATGATGTATTTTGAGTAAAAAGCTCCTCTGGCTTAATGAGGCTGTTTTAGAGGTTTCAACTAACCAGTCTCTTGGCACCCTCAGAATGAAGTGGAGAGTGTCACAAGCATGCTCAACGAGGCAGAAGGCAAGGCCATCAAACTAGCCAAGGATGTGGCATCCCTTGGGTCCCAGCTCCAGGACACCCAGGTGAGTATCCTGCTGCATCGTCCGGGAGGACCTGGGTGCAAACTTCCTGCGGTAGGCCCTCAGACCTCGGTGTGTGCTTTTCGTAGGAGCTGCTTCAAGAAGAGACCCGGCAGAAGCTCAACGTGTCCACCAAGCTGCGCCAGCTGGAAGATGAGAGGAACAGCCTGCAAGACCAGCTGGACGAGGAGATGGAGGCCAAGCAGAACCTGGAGCGCCACATCTCCACCCTGAACATCCAGGTGCCTGCTGCGCGTCCTTGCTATGGTCACAGGTCCCCTCACCTTCCTTTCTGGGCCTGGAGTTTGGTCCCCAGTGGAGCACTGCACCATGTGGCCTGGATCACCAGCTCCCCCTGCTGGTGAAGTCCATCAATAAGGAGCAGGCCGTCTCACTTGCAGGGTCCATCAGGCAGGGCTGGGTCACTCCCCTCTTACCCAACCTGGGCTCTGCCTTTTCAGCTCTCCGACTCCAAGAAGAAGCTTCAGGACTTTGCCAGCACCGTGGAAATGATGGAAGAGGGGAAGAAGAGGTTCCAGAAGGAAATCGAGGGTCTCACCCAGCAGTACGAAGAGAAGGCAGCTGCTTATGACAAACTGGAAAAGACCAAGAACAGGCTTCAGCAGGAGCTGGACGACCTGGTCGTCGACTTGGACAACCAGCGGCAGCTGGTGTCCAACCTGGAAAAGAAGCAGAAGAAGTTTGATCAAGTAGGTGCAGGACAGTCCCCACTCTGCTCTGGAACACTGACTAGGGAGTCGGGCTTGCATGGCACCGGGTGTGGTGGCCGAGTGCCTGCATCCTACCCCCACTCTGCTGGAAGCAATGCAAGCTGTCAGCTCTCATCTCGCCTTGGGCGAGCCTGACAGGTGATGGATGCTTGATGACTGTGGCTTATCCTGGGGACCAGCACCATGTGGGCACCTGAAACACAGTGACACCTTAGTCTAGCCCTGATAAAGAATGAGAGTCATTTATTTTACTCAGTATTCATGGAGCACCCAGTGAGTTTCCCAAATAATTCAGTTTATACTTTTCAACACCACCTTTCCCTGACATTTCAGCATGTGAAATGTCACACATGGCCATGTGAAAGAAATGCACAGTGAACACCCAAGCAGTCACCACCAAGATTAGATTGCTAACATTTCACTGCAAGCACTTTTTTCTTTTTTGAAAGAGGAGAATCAATTTATTTTTTCATCTGGACTTTGTTTCTACGACACTTCATCATGTACATGGTTTTGGGGTTCAAAACCCTGGCATCTGTGCTCATGCCAGGCAAGCACCAAAACTGCTGAGCCACCGCTCCATGCACTTTATCACACATTAGAAGGACGAATCCGATCTATCGTGGTTTATCTTTTGGGTATACATCAAAGCAAATTAGACATCTGTATACATGTCCCTCAACACCTCAGCAATTGTATATTCATTTTTAAAAATAATCTTGCTTCTGTTGAGGTAAAATACATATCTGATGAAATGCATAAATCTTTACACTCAGAATTCTCAAACACATAACCTAAACCTCTAAACATCAACTTTTAATACGTTAGCCATACTTATTAAACATGATTCGGTTCGCAAGTGACTTGGATTACTGTAAAAAGAGACTCTGGGCTTGCACCGTGAGGCTGAAGGCTGGAGCCATGCTCGGCTCCTCTGCGACATCCCGACTCTTCCTCTCCCAGCAGCTGCCCTCTCTGGGCTGCCTGCTTGACCTCACTGCTTCGTTATCTCATGGAGGGCAAGGGTTGCTTTTCCTGTTTTGCTGTCACAGATGGTGCAGTGTTATTGTGTTGAGTGTGCTGTTTGGAGGTTCTGGTCACCACTGATTTGTCTCTGCTGAATTCTGGGTGTCTGACTTGGGGCATTACCATCTGTAACGTGTAAACAACAACAGATTAACTGGGTCCTGTAGATGGATTGAATACTGCTCCAACCAGCATGGATGGCTTGATCTAAAAGTGAGAAAGTAAGACTTTCTCACTTAATGATGAATGACTCCCATTGATACCTAAATCACTTATGCCTGCACGTGGGTACTTTTGGTGGGACCCTGGCTCCTTGCCCTTATAGTTTTAGTGGGGCTGAACCTCAGATACACGGTGGTGGGGTGGGGCATCTCTGAGCCTCCGGATGTGTTGCAGTTATTAGCCGAGGAGAAGAACATCTCTTCTAAATACGCGGATGAGAGGGACCGAGCTGAGGCAGAAGCCAGGGAGAAGGAAACCAAGGCCTTGTCCCTTGCCCGGGCCCTTGAGGAAGCCCTGGAAGCCAAAGAGGAGCTTGAGAGGACGAATAAGATGCTCAAGGCTGAGATGGAAGACCTGGTCAGCTCCAAGGACGACGTGGGCAAGAACGTAAGTGGCTTGCTGCTGTCTTGCTTGTCCCAGCTCAGCAGCCTCAGTGAGGTTCCCCAGCCTGAGGGGCCAGCTCCATGCTGATCCATCACCAGGACTGGAAGGCAGTTCTCAGGCTGGCACAGTGAGGGAGGAGCTGGGAACAGCAGCTGATGCTGAGCTCTCAGGCACCATGGTCCCTGGTCACACATTCTGTTGGCGGCTTGTTGGCAGTCCTGCTCACTTTAGTAAAGGCATCGCTGCTCTGCCCACCAGGTCCATGAGCTAGAGAAGTCCAAGCGTGCCCTGGAAACCCAGATGGAGGAGATGAAGACACAGCTGGAGGAGCTGGAGGACGAGCTGCAAGCCACCGAAGATGCCAAACTGCGGCTGGAGGTCAACATGCAGGCCCTCAAGGGCCAGTTCGAGAGGGACCTCCAGGCCCGGGACGAGCAGAATGAGGAGAAGCGGAGGCAGCTGCAGCGGCAGGTGAGCCCGTGCTCCGGCCACCACCACTCACAGGTTTTGCGGCACTGCGTTCTCACCTAAAAGCAGCAGAGAGGTCCACTGTGCAGCTGGTTGGGCCAGAAGGGGCTGCGAGCACCTGGGGGCAGCTCGGGGAGTCGCTGAGTGCGTGGGGTCACGGCCTCAGACAGCAGCATACATCTCTTCCTTATTCAGCTTCACGAATACGAGACGGAACTGGAGGACGAGCGAAAGCAGCGAGCCCTGGCAGCTGCAGCCAAGAAGAAGCTGGAAGGGGACCTCAAGGACCTGGAGCTTCAGGCCGACTCAGCCGTCAAGGGGAGGGAGGAAGCCATCAAGCAGCTTCGAAAACTACAGGTGGGTGACATTCTGAGTTCAGGGCACAGGTGGAAGGAGGAGACAGCTCCCTAGGCCAGCTAAGGCACACACAAGGCTCTAGGAAGCAGCCTGCGCTGCCTTCGGTGAGGTCAGCTGGTGGATTTGCACCCCCACTTTCGGTGAGGTCAGCTGGTGGATTTGCACCCCCACTTAGCTTTGAGCAGCTGTTGCTGCATGGGGCGCCATTAGCAGGTATTTGACCACTGCCCTGATAATCACATCAGGAGCTCAGCTTAGGCAGTGGAGCACCCCCCGCCCCACCCCCAACAACAGCCACCTGAGGACAAGGGCATAGCCATGCCCCAGGGACTCCTTTGTGGTTAACTGGAGAAGATCCAAGGGCTTGGCATACAGAGGTGCATCAGACAGCAGAACCAGAGTGAGTAGGACATCTTGACTTGTCCTTCTGTTGACTCATGCAGGCTCAGATGAAGGACTTCCAGAGGGAGCTGGAAGATGCCCGAGCCTCCAGAGATGAGATCTTTGCCACAGCCAAAGAAAACGAGAAGAAAGCCAAGAGCTTAGAGGCGGACCTCATGCAGCTGCAGGAGGTAAAGTCCCTTCTTGCTGTGGCAGGACTGGGACAGGAAGCCAGGGTCCCCAGGCCCGTGCATCCATGCATTTCTTTCCCTTGAGCAACACCCCCAAATGCATGCCCCCCCTTAAGTAATAGCAAAGACATAATTTGTCTCCTCTGATGTAGTCAGGGGTCTCCCTGAGCTCAGAAGAAGAACCTGGCATTTCAGGACGGCTGTAGGCCATGGGGAGAGCTGGGAGAGCTGCATTTCCACTTAGGGCTGGGCCCTTCCTGGGAAGACAGCCCCTCTCCTCCCCTGCCACCTCTGCAGGATCTAGCAGCGGCTGAGAGGGCCCGCAAGCAGGCAGACCTGGAGAAGGAGGAGCTGGCCGAGGAGCTGGCCAGCAGTTTGTCAGGAAGGTATGGGGCCTAGACTCAGGATGACCCCCATTTTCACGCTAAAGATGCTGCTGCTCACCTGAGCTTCCACAGGGGACAGACCCAGGGTGGTGAAAGGCTCCCTCAGTGTTTTCCATGGGCAGTTTCGTTTACGCCAAACAAGTGGTGTGGTGAAGCCAGGAGCAAAGGGCTAGTCTTTGCCCTGACTTTGCTGACAAGGACTGGGACACATGTCCTGGTCCCTCATTTCTGGCAGGGTGACCACGGATGGTCTCCTAATCTGAGCCTCACCTTCCTCAGAATGGGGACAACGCCAAGGCAGGATTCCTCCTGGGAGGGGCACTCTCTAGACCAGGGCGAGGGCGCAGGCTCATGGCTGTGTGTCCCTCAGGAATACACTGCAAGACGAGAAGCGCCGCCTGGAGGCCCGCATCGCCCAGCTGGAGGAGGAACTGGAGGAGGAGCAGGGCAACATGGAGACCATGAACGACCGCGTGCGCAAGGCCACCCAGCAGGTAAGGACGGGAGCTCAAGGAGAGGGCTCTGGAAGGGATGCATCCCCAGGCTATGTAAACCAGCACAGAAGGCCCCAAGCCGGGGTAGTTGGGCTTTCCACCCCTTAAGCTTAGCGTCGGACACATTTCAGGCGTTTGGCCCCTATGCTCAGACCCCTTCAGAGCACAGGGGCTCTGCAGTGGGGCAAGGCCACCCAGGTTGTGTCCCCATACCAGAGGACCACACTGCCTTGTATCTCTGCCGTGGCCAGGGCCAATTCCAGTATCCTCATTACACTGAGCACCATCCTGCAGTGTCTCTTTTGTTGATCAGGATCTGTCTGGCTCCCTCCACTAGAGGACGCAGCCTGGGAGAGGACCCTGATGTCCCACACTGCTCTCTGCCCAGCCCCAAGCCCCGATTTATAACACTGATTCTTCAGTGACATTGCTAAACAAAAACATTTAGTGAGCATCTGCCCTGACACATGCTGGGGCCCACTGATGGGCTCTGCTCCACAGTCCAGGATGGAGAGCACAGGAAGGGTTGTCACTCAGCCTGAGTGGCAGGGGTTCCTTCTGGAAGAGGTGGCTGAAAATGGAGGAAGGCCGCTGGCCTAGCCCCAGTATGCTGCTCTCATTTCTGAGCCTTTCACTCATGACCTACGCCCCCTCCCCAGGCCGAGCAGCTCAACAACGAGCTGGCCACAGAGCGCAGCACGGCCCAGAAAAATGAGAGTGCACGGCAGCAGCTGGAGCGGCAGAACAAGGAGCTCCGCAGCAAGCTGCAGGAGATGGAGGGGGCGGTCAAGTCCAAGTTCAAGTCCACTATCGCAGCGCTGGAAGCCAAGATTGCACAGCTGGAGGAGCAGGTGGAGCAGGAGGCCAGGTATGGAGGGACCAAAGCAGGGTGCTGGGGAAGCAGGTAGCCTCTGAGCGTCTGTTCTGGCTTCTGTGGCCACAACAGAATGGAAAGAGTGCCTGGCCTAGAGCAAGCACTTAACACGTGCATGCACTGCCATTAGCCTTGGAACATTAGCCACCTTTCCTCTGGCTGCAGGGAGATCTGGACAACAGGCACACAAAAGGCCCAACCCTCAACCTGTTCAATACACAAACCCAGGAAGGCTTCTCTTAACTGAGGGTCACTGAGGCATATCGTCACAGCATATTTGTGATCAGCAGGTTTAAGATTCTAATTTTTTTGTAGCAGCATTATTGCTAATTCATATTACCTTTGCGTTCACCCACTTAATGCACACAGTTCCGAGGTGTTCCGTGTCCTGCTGACACGTAAGACGGTCACCACTGTCAATTTTATAGAATGTTTCTATCAGCCCTGAAGGGACTATTAGATGTCTGTTGGCCTCTAATCTCCAGTGCATCTCTATGGACTGGCTCTGCTGGGCGTTGCATACATGAGATTACGCATGTGGGCTCAGGTGCCTGGCCTCTTCCTCTTGGCAAGGTGCCTCCTGGGCTCAAGCCTCATGTGGCTAAATACCTTCTACCATCTGGCTGCTCCAGGAGGTGACTTGACGTGGGGCTCAGAGCAAAGTACTCAGAGGGAGATGCTGCTCCTGGTTGACACCAACCCGGGGGGCCACTCACATCTGAGTCTCCCCTTCCCGCCACTGTGTGCAGAGAGAAACAAGCGGCTGCCAAGGCGCTGAAGCAGAAGGACAAGAAGCTGAAGGAGGTGCTGCTGCAGGTGGAGGACGAGCGCAAGATGGCAGAGCAGTACAAGGAGCAGGTAGGCTGCAGCCAGGCCGCCCCCACCCCAGCCCTTGGGCCTTCCTGACCCTCCGTCCTCCCTGACAGGCAGAGAAAGGCAACGTCAGAGTCAAGCAGCTCAAGAGGCAGCTGGAAGAGGCAGAGGAGGAGTCCCAGCGCATCAACGCCAACCGCAGGAAGCTGCAGCGGGAGCTGGACGAGGCTACGGAGAGCAACGAGGCCATGGGCCGCGAGGTGAACGCACTCAAGAGCAAGCTCAGGTAAGGCCATGGGGGGCCTGCTCTTTATTATCCCCAGCGCCACAGGGCTGGCCCAGACCCACACAGCCCCACACCTAAAACCTCTTCTAACTTGCTGCCTCATCTCAGCGGCACTGACAGTTGGTGCTGGACTCATGTGCAGCGTGAGCCCTGTGTTCGGTAGGATGTTGAGCACATCCCTGGCCTCTGCCCACCGGATGCAGCAGCAACCCCTCCCAGGACTGGCTCCAGGGCCCTCAGGGGCACAGTGGAGAAGCCCTGCACTCACTGGTATGGGGCCCTTTTCTGTGCCATGCCCCTAGTACCCTGGGCTATTTTTACTCTGTTCGCAGCTCAGGGCACCCTACCTTTCCCCATGCCACCTGAGCTCTGTGATTTCCACAACCCAGGTGCTCTCCAGCCTCTCAGTTCCTGGACCTTCCCCACCATCCATCCTGTCATCCACAGCCACCTCCCTAGCTCTGCCTCCCTGGGGTTTTCACCCCTTCTGGCTTTCAGGTCCCCGGCCCCCCTCTTGCTTTGCTGGAGTTGCTTGGTGCACTCGCAGCCCAAACAAAACCCAACTTCCCGCCTTCTCCATAGCTGCAGGGTAGAGGGGCAGAAAAAGAGCAGATTGTCCCCATGGCCACTCAGCTGATGGCCTTCCCTCCTGTTTGACTGAGACAGATGGTAGTAAAACCAACCCCAGCTTCCCCCACACCCTCACGTCTGATCATTCCTCTACTTCTCCCTTCCTGTGCTGAACTGCCCAGCACCAAGGCCCAGGCCACCATCAGGCACATCCTGCATTCGCTCAGGGCGCCCTGAAGACATGCCCATCTGCAGAGCTGCCCTCTGTTTCATCAGCTGGGGAAACCCGAGTCCCACTCCCTGCTACCCTGACCATGCAACAACAGGTGGAAGAGCAGCTGTGGCCTCACTTATTCCCCAAGGCCTCAGCCTTGGTCCTCTTGTCCCAAATATCTTCTTTCTTGGGCTTCCCAAGCCCCACCCTCACCTGCCTGCCCTCCCACCTTTCTGGGTGTCTCCATCTCAGAACCTGCCAACCCCTGGATGACCCCAGGCGCCATTTCACTTCTTGCCTCTTCACTCCCCTGGTGACCTCGGTGTGGAATTTCCATCTCCAGCCAACACCTTCCCAGAACGCTAGCCCCACTGGAACATACTCAGATGTCCAACAGGCAGCGTGCACCTCACAGGCCCCACCTACCCCCTCACCATCCCCTCAAGGCCCTCCCCACTCAGCCACTGCAGTGACGAAACCACACCATCAGACTGCTCACCTTGTGGTCACTCTTATCTCCACCTTATCCCTCACACTTAACCTGTCAGAACACCTGCTCAGCTTCTGTTAAAAATTCCACGCATCAGAAGCTGACCTGTTATTACCCCCATGGCCCCTCATCCCGATCACTTTCATAGGCTCCCCATCAGCCTCCTGCTTCCACTTGAAGCTGGAGCCTCAGCGGTCCTCACTCGGAGCCAATGCAGCCTCTGCACTAAGCCCGGAGTGATCCCTGCCTCATGAACCTCCACGCAACATCCCACCTGGCCTCAGTCCAACAGTGGCTCCCTCTGCTGGGAAGGCTCTTTGCAAAGGCCCCCTCCCTGGTTCCAATTTACTTCCTGTGCCTCCCCTCCCTGTGCCTACATATCACTGTTGCTTGTTACTTGGCCACCTCACTGATGGGCCATCTCCTCCTCGGCCTGCAGGCCTCTGGGCCCAGGGAGTTTCATCTGTTCATCCCTAGGGCCCTGGGGTGGCACTGGGTACCTGGGAAACCTCCGGTCACTGAGTCCTAAACCGGGTCTCCAACTCCTGTTCTCATGCCTCCTTCATCATCTGCCTTAGCCTCTTGCCACCTACGTGACCACTGACTTCACCTGTTCTTTGAAAGCCAACATTTCAACCATTCACCCATTTGCCAACAAAACTGGCTGTCCCTAATGCAAAACCCAGCATCGCCTATTATCAGGTCATGAAGCTAGACACAGCGAAGTTAGAGCGATGCCAAGTTCCAGCTGCAGCGGCCACACGGCGCAGGCCCGCTTCTCAGTTGAAAAGGGTAACGCCCATTAGCACTGGACGTGCACTCTGGCACCACCAGGCACATTTAAGATGTGTTGGAAGGGAATGCCTTTTCTCCATGCAGCTATCATTCCAGGGCGGGCCCAGCAGCCACCTGCCACCACCTGCGGTGCCAACAGCAAGAGACCAGGGAAGGGCCACCTCCTACAAGAGGAAGAGCAGCTAATTTAGGAACCAAGGCTTCAAGAGAGAGCCCCCAGATTCTGCAAGATGAGGGCTCACGGGACCTCACTTGACAGAATGGAGACCAGACCCAACTTCCTGGGTCTAGGGGTCAGTTGAGGAAAGCTGTGCTTCCACAGACCCCCAGATTATGCTCTGCAGGCAACTGGAAATGCTGCCCCTCCTGAGGAGCTGAGTGGAGTCAGGGACAGAGGTGCCTAGGTGCCTGACCCTTCTTAGGCAGGACAGGCCAGGATATGCATACAGTGCAGGTGACTCATCTTTGTGGTTGGTGAGCCCACCACAGCAAACAAGGAGTCTCTTTGTTTTTTGATGCTTAGTTTTACGTATTGGAGACTCTGAATTTTATCAGTTGGGCAAATCTCAACAAGTGGCTTCGATCTGTCAGGGTCACAAATCTCAACACCTCATTAAGCCTTACCCTGTTGCTGGTCACCTCTGACACAAACTGAAAAAGCTGCCTTCTGCCTAGAGGTGTCAAAGTGGCCATCAGGTGAGAACTGGCCTTGGGTTCCCTGCCCAGAGCTTCGTAGCTTCTGGATTAGCCTCCCTCTTCCTGGACAGGTTTGTAATGACAGGGTTCCCAGGAGACGCTCTGAAGGATGGAAGTTTTCCTTCTAACTTAGGGCTTGTCCTGGAGGTGCCCCCTCTCTGGGGCTCTTGGCTCCAGTGCCTGTTTCGGTTGAAGCACATGCCTCTGATGTCAGAACTATACTCAACCAGGCTCCTCCCGTTTGCGGCCGGTAACCACTGGGGACTCTCTCTCTCTGTTTCAGAGGGCCCCCCCCACAGGAAGCCTCGCAATGACCCACCAGGTACCAAGCCTCTGGCTTTGCAGCGCCCGTGTGTTCTGCTGTTTGTTTTCTTTCTGCCTGGTGTCCCACCGCTCACACCCCCACGTCCTCCCTTTTTTCAGTCCTGGCAAATTTCTATGAGATTCCTACAAAAATCTGAAAAATTGGATAACTTGGTTCAAAACTGTTTTTGATGAAAACAGCAATAGGATGAGTGGAGTTCATCTAAGTCACTTTCCTCCCTTCCTCGGAGCAGAGCTTCGGCCTCATTCCCACGTCTCGATGCGGTTTTAGAGACTGTGCTGACTTGCATTACTTGGGTTTTCTTACCTGAGGGCTGCTCTCTTGCTCTCAGGACACTCGGCAGTGCTGCTGTCCCTTGCACAGTGACTATATCTCACCGAGTGAGCAGGACAGTGCCACGCTCCAGATCTGTCTCTGGAGGATGGAAGTGGCTTCGATCTGTCAGGGTCACATATCAGGTTCCTGTGACCACAGCCCAGCAACTGGTCCTTTATGATCCAGCTTTCACAAACTCATCTGCAAAGGACAGATGCTCTTGCTGCCTTGTCCTACCCACCAAGGCTTCACGTGGCTTGAGCATGGTCTGGCTGCACAGGAGGGTGGGGACCAGCCACTGCAAAGCCCGGCACAGCCTGCTGGAGCCTTTCTTGGAAGCCTCACAGGCACACAAGGACTGGGGCATGGATGCACAGGGGCCCTTCTCGAGAGCATGCAGAGGCCTCTGCTTCTCCAGGATTTTAAGAACTTTTTTGGCACCATAACATGAGACAACAGGGGCCTGAGTCCTCTTTTGCTTCCACTGAGAGGCCAGGCAAACCCTGACTTGTGTCCTGTCCACCTTCTCTTTTGGAGAATCTCAGCTTTGCTATTGCTATCAAATACTTAAAGCTGGGTGAGGTCTGGCGAAGAGCTTCTAAGTGGGTTGTGTGGGGGCCAGATGAGCCTCGGGGACACTTTGGCAGCTCTCCTGCCAACTCTGAGGATGAGCTGCTTCTAGGGCTGACTGGAGCGCAGGAATCACCCACTAGTGGGAAGCAGAGTACCTGCAGCATTAGATGGGGATTCCACTCTGGTGTGCAGGTCTGATCTGCAGCAGTGCTGAGTCAATCAGAACCTCCATTCTCCAGGATTAGACCCTTTTAAGAAAATCTTTGGAAGGGTGGGTCCTTTCTTCCTGTGAACCTTTGTCTAGGGTCTGAAACCAGTTCCTCTAAGAACCGTGTCTGAGCCAGAACAGTACGTGCTGTAGAGCTCAGCACAGGCTTCCCAAGACCCAGTGCATGATCTGCTTCTGAGTTGGAGCTGAAATGATCCCCTAAGTCTTCT
Organism: Aplodontia rufa; assembly: GCA_004027875.1. NCBI lineage: Eukaryota > Metazoa > Chordata > Mammalia > Rodentia > Aplodontiidae > Aplodontia > Aplodontia rufa. Next base: position 21,685 of record PVKS010011990.1, on the reverse strand, counting down.
AGTAGCACACATAGACACTTGTAGGACACAAGGGCCTGGAAGAACGAAGCATAGGTTAGATACCGTTGCCCAGTCCCAGGCTAGCCCGCAGGGCTCCGAACTTGGAAAGCAGGGAGGTGGCCCTGTGAGATGGGGCAGCAGCACAAGTGGCCACTTTCTCTTGCTAAAGACGAAACGGGGTTGAAGAGAGGGATGCGGTTCATTCTCCGATGTGGCTGGAAATCTAGAAGCTTCCCTCTGAAGCTGTCCTAGGAGACTTAAGTTGGGCATAGCTACAACTTTAAGTATTTATTCCTGATCACTGCACCTTGGGAAGCCCCACCTTCAGCCCCCAAAAGGCTGGTGCTGGGATCCCCTTCTCAGCGATCATGAATCTCAGCCCCGCTTGCACCTCTGGTCTCCCCTGTCTGAGTTGTTCCCCTGGCCTAAAGCATGGGTGAGGGCTCACCCTGGCGCTCCCCTGTCCAGCCTTCCTGTGTGGAGCGGGTTGGTTTTGTTATCAAGGCTGCTTTCTACTGAGAAATGAGGTAAGACCTGTTCTGCAATTCAGGTCAAAGACGGTCAGGGTGGCTGGAGTCACTGAAAACACAAGGATTCTATCAAGCAGCAGCGATAACTGCAGGTGGCTCCTTCCTGTGAAATCAGGGTGGGCCTGGAGCATAGCTGAGGGTAGAGTGGAGTCCCACCCCCCGAGCTCAACTCCTCGACTTAACATGTGCAGCTGACTTATCCACAAACACTTGTTGAGCACCTATTTTACGCCACACGTGGGGTACCATGCTGCGCCAAAATCCGGCAATCCACAAACTGTCCCCAAGGTAGGGGACTTGATGGGGAAGTGCCATTCCAGCAGGGGGCACCCTCTGCACCTCTCACCTCCTCCCCTCTCAATGCTGCCCTTGGGTCCATTTCCAAAACATTTAACAACCCAACCCCTCCCCATTTTCTTTCTGAAGTGTGGTGCAAGGTGGGGGGAGTGGTGAGAACACAGCATGGTCACCTCCTTCCTGGCTGCCCTCCTGGGTCTGGCTGAAAGCATGGGGACTCATTACCTACCCCCTTTCACCTTTTCTATTCCAAATACAAGGCCACAGCAGGCCCAGATCCTGAGAGTCATCCAATGACCAGCTGGACATTTTTTAAAGCAGATAATCTCACTTTGAAAGAAACCTCATCCCCATTTTGGCTGATGAAGAGTAACCCAGCAGTCCTCAGACTGGCCAAGATCTGGGGCCTTGAACCTACAGGGGTGTCTCACCTGTGCAGAGTCCCTGTGTGTGTGTGTTGTCTGTCCCTGAAGAAAATCATTCCCAGCCTCGGGGGATTCTACCAAAGAGTAATGTGTTTTCTTATTAAAACCCACAGGCGAGGAAACGAGACCTCCTCGTTCGTTCCTGCCAGGAGATCAGGAGGCCGCAGAGTTATAGAAAATGCAGATGGCTCGGAGGAGGAAATGGACGCCCGTGATGCAGACTTCAATGGAACGAAAGCCAGTGAATGAACTCACTCGAGTTCTCTACCACCCCAGGGAGAGAAATCACCCAGCAGATGCCCCGTCCATTCTCAGGATGTCAGACTTCACAACACCCCTCACCTGAATAGGAAAGCACCCCCTGTACCCAGGGTGTGGAATTTGGTTTTCAGGACCCCAGGAGAAAAGCCCGAAACACACAAACAGCGTCCCACGTGTTGGTGGACCGTGCAGAGGAGTTTTAAGAAAAGCCACGGAAATCAGTCACTGGCGACTTCGTTTACATGAGACGGGGAGAAAGTTACCGAAACGGGCACCCTGCCCCCCACCTGCCCCCAAGTCACCCCCCAACCTGCGGATCCCTCCAGCTTCTGGAGTACAGCCCTTGAGAATTCTCTCCCCCTCTCCCAGCGGCCACACTTGACGCACACAGTTCACCGCGAGCAAGTGCCTTCCGTAGCCACATGAATTAAAAAGGTTACACTGCACCCCGACTGTATTGCCACCATCACCAATAAAAGGTTATAACTCACCAGAACAGAGTTGGCTTTTCTGTTGAGTTCTTGTTTTCTATGGAGCAAAAGGTGGGTAGGGGTTATCAATTGGGACACCAGGGCCCTGGGAGGTTAAGAAACTGCCCAAGATCCCAAGCTGGCCAAGGAAAAGACAAAGTGCAACAGTCAGAGGCAGGTGCTGCAGGGCACTGCCCCTACCCCAGAACACAACCGGGGAGACCACCTTTGCCAATCAAAACCCATATCCACGTGCTGGTTAAGCATCTTTAAACCCCAAACTCCACATCTGAAATGCTCCAAAAACCCGAATCCTTCTTCACACCAACACAGTAACACAAGTAGAAAATTCCACACCTGACCTCATATGATAGGTCACAGTCACATGCAGGCACGCTGAAAATACTGTGTAAGATTACCTTCAGGCTGGGTGAATAAGATGTCCCTGAAACATAAGTCAATTATATTTTAGAGTTGGATTCATCCTCAACATACCTCATTACATACATATCTGCAAATATTCCAAAGTTAAGAAAATCCAATGTCCAAAGCACTTCTGATCCCAAGCATTTTGGATAAGAGAGTCATCCACAATGATACAAGATGTTCTTGGATGTTCTATAAAATACAAGACTATAAGCCGCCTCCATAAAGGCCAGACAAAAAATATTTTAGCCTTTGCCGGCTACACCCGGTTTCTGTCACATAGTCATCTTTTTCTCTTTTAACCCTTAAAAACAAAAACCATTCTGAGCATGTTGGCCCTATGAAAACATGCCCAGGGCCCTTTCCTTCTTTGGCTCTATGCTCTAAACATGTCTCACAAAATGAATGGACACAAACTCTACCACAGACCAACTCAGACTAAAGGGGTGACGATGGGAAACACGGAACCCAAGACTCGACCCTAGATGACACCCAAACATCACCCAACAGTTCTAGCAGGCTAGACATTTTTAAAAAGATCTTCTCGCATTTTGTGACTTGGTTAAAACCAAAAGATTGATTTTTACCAGTACATGAGTCAATGTGGAGGCACCAAATGGCATCTACTGACCACTCTATGAGCCAGCTGGACACAGCTGGTCCCTCTTGATTTTATTAAAAAAAAAAAAAAATCCATCTTTTACCAATACAGGTTAGAATATTTTATGGGGACAAAATCCAGCGGAATAGCTGAATTCTCCAAACTTGGGCAGCACTTGAAAAGTTCCGTGTTTGTCGCAAGGATAGTTCTGTGGGTTCTTTCAGGAATGCCTTAGTAGGAAAGTGAAGGCCGCCAACCATACTCAGCTCCTGGGACTGGCACGGGCCTTCCACTTGCATCCGAAAGTGGGTGGCTGCAGTCGAGTAACCAGCAGGGAGGAGCGGACACACAGGACACCGGGAATCGGGCGGGAATTCTGTGTTGCTTGCTTCCTTTCACGAACAAGCCCCCTACAACAATCTCACGTTATCCTCTATTTGAAGGCCACCCTGGTCATTTCATGATGGCCTTGGACCGTGTCCTGTTCTCAGGGGCTATGTCACCAAGGCCACTCTACCCCAAACATCCCAGGGTCCTGATGCGGATGACATCCCGCACCAGGGCAGGGGACTCAGGAAAACTAAGATCAGGATTTATTCGGAGGACAGACTCCTACTGACCCTGATCAACCTGAGAATGACTCTGAAAGTCAAAGACACCTCTGGAAACCTCAGTGAGAGGCAGGTTAAAAAGCATCAGAGCTGAGGACTAGTTTTAAAAAGGCATATGTCTTCCACTCTCCACTCCCAGATGTGGCTGCAGGGCACCATGACACACAGGGAGGGTCTGTCCAGGAAGACAGCTCCAGAAAAAGGGGCCAGGCAGGCGAGTCCAAGATGAGCTCAGCTCCCCCGTGGGAGCCCCAAACACAAAAAACACCTCTCAGGGACATGGGGACTTGGGTACTGATGAAAGGGAGCCTCGTCACCCAGGGGCTTCCTAGGGGCCTGTTTTGTCCCTGCCTCTGTGACGCACAAAATGACGGCGAGGCTAGAGATGGAGATATCATTTCATGGGGACACCACCAGGGCCACTGCTGACAGCCTCAGTCCTTGGTTTGGGCCACAGACCACAAAGAGTCCTGCTGGCTCTTATTTCTCAAACTAACTTAAAAAACCCAAAAACCTAGTGTAAGGGGGAGAAGGGCAGCGTGCCCACCGACGGCTCCGGCTCTCAGGCTCCTAAAGCAACAGCTTGACCACCCCCTGGGCGGATGGCAGTGGCGGCGGTGGCGAGGAAGTGCGTGAGGGCGGCTTCCCGAATTCCAGGCGTTTTCCCGACCTTCAGACAGAGCAAACCAAATTTAGCTGACAGGACAGCGGTGACAAGCAGCTAGCACAGGGGCCCACAAGGTCTAAGAGTGAACGTCAAAAGGTGGGAGTGGGGCCTCACAGGCCCTCAACTGTCTCTACTGTGGAATGAAGAGGACGACACTGGCTATCTGGCTCTGGTGAGCCCAAGCCTGTCTCAGAAGACCCTCAAATTGGGGGAGGGGAGTACTGGGAACTGAACCTAGGGCATTCAGTGAGCTGCAACTCCAGCCCCCCAATTAAAAATTTTCAAAAGTAAAAGTTAAATTTAAAAACAAAATCTGCTTCTAGATTTTTGGAGCCAAATGTGTGCATGGAAACCCATTTTTAGGTTCCTGAGAGGTGCCTGCCACAGAACCATCAGAAAAAGTGGTTCCAGGAAGATGGTGGCTCTGCCCACGGAACTCCTGAATCTGGAGGTGGTCCAGAAATAAACAATAGCATTAGAGGTCAGGTGTGTGTTTTTCAATCAGGTAACTGGTTTCAGGAATCTAATCTGGCCAGAATTTAGTTCCTTTAGATTCCTGAAGGTTCTATAGACTTAAAAATAAGAAAAATTTCTGGGAGAAGCAGAGGAGCATTTGAAACTCACAGGACAAGGGATTCACACGGGACGTTCTTATAGTGTCACCCCAAGTTGGGGCCGCAGAACCAAATCACAGCAATGGCCCTCTTCGTGGCCGTTTGCCCAAACCAAATGTCAACTCATTCCACCTCAAGGGGAAGGAGAAGAGGGTAAGGTTCAACAAAATAATCTTACAACTTTAAAAAAAAAAAAAAAGAAAGAAAGGCAGTGGGTGGAGACTGATGTCTCCACCCACAGTACACAGATGGTCCCTACCCAGGTACATCAAAAGGTACTGACCCTTTATCACCCAAAGGTACGCTGGTGCTGCTTGTCCTTCTGTCCCCACTATCTCTGTTCTTGCCTCCCCGCCCGGAGGCAGGGCCGCTTGTCCGGTTTGGGGACTGATCATATACGAAGTTCCGGCAGGATGCGAGTTTGGACTCAAGAGCCTGAAAAGAAATGTGATTTCATCTCTCAGAGAACAGGAAGCCCCTCTCACCCCAGCTCCACAGACAAGATCAAACAGGGGTTTTTGAACCATGCTGCACTGGAATTCCAAGGGGTGGGTAGAGGACCCGAGTATCCGCAAGTCTTAGAACTACTCGCCCAAAACACTGGGAGCCTCCTGAAAAATCACTAACTACTTATGGTCCAACTCTGCCTATGGGAAATATGAAATCAACTTCTGGAATTGTTGGCTGTTTTTTTAGCTTGTTGAGCCTGCACACAGTGGCAAGAGGTTTAAACAAGGACTTGAACTTGTGGTAAAGAGACCCTGAGGAAACCAAGGGGCAGTGAGACCACCCAGGCTTCTAACGTGCTAAACATTCAAATAGAGACCTGTTAATGCTACAGAAAAAGCCAAAGGAATGAGTGACAAGCTTCTATTAGGTTACAGTTATTAATATACATCTATTCTGCTCGGTGACAAGGTGGCAGGACTGAAATTCCACTCAGCATCATTCTTAAAAATGAAAGGAAAGACTACAAAGTACGCCTGTGCTAACGATGAAGACAGAAGAGTCCCTCCCTGCAACTGAAACCTGGAAGGCCAAGTTCTTAAGATGTTCCGTTAACCTCCGTGAGAAACAAACAAATAAACAAAAATCTAACAGAGAAAGCCATTCTTTTTTTTCACGGCTGAGGACCAAACTCGGGCCTTGTGTGTACTAGGCAAGCGCTCTGCCACTGAGCTAAATCCCCAACCCCATTCTAAATGGCCCTCAGTTTTCTCATACTAAGAAAAAACCAAAACAAATCAACTGTTCCAAATTCCTTGAAGGAAAAAAAAATATACCCGGGGATGATGAGCGGAAAGACTGATTCTGAGCTCCCAGCCTCTGGCACCTGCACTGCTCTGGGAGAGGCTGGCTGATGGTGCTCAGGCATGCCGCAGGACAGGCTACACCTAAGCTCATGAAGTCTCTGCTAAGGAGAGAGATTCCCTTGCAGAACCCCAAAGGGGCCCAGGAGGCTCACCAAACCTGGGACAGTGGGCTTACCCCTACTTTCCGCAGCAGGTCCCCAACGATGTTGAGGGCTGAAATCCGGGCTGCAGGTGTGAGGGGGGTCCCGCTGTTGGCACTATCCAGACCTGGGTGTGCAAAAAGCAGTTCATGTCACACACCAACCTTCAGTCTGTATTCTGACAAGTCCAAGTTTGAAACGGTGGAGGAGGGAAGGAAGCTGTGGCCTCCTCTTGACCTGGACACCGACTGCCTCGCTTCACCCAGGAGTTGAGTGACATGCCAAGAGTCTGCTGGACGACCAACTTTGAGTCCTTGTGAAAACTACGCCAAGCACTTATCTTACACAGTACTCTTTCAAACAACTAAAACAAAGTTCTGCTGAAATCCTAGGAATTCCATGCAGTTAGTTCATTAACAGAGCAAATGCAATATCCTACAGAGAACGCAAGCCCGGTGGACCAGCAGCTCCTGGGTGCTTGTGAGAAACACAATGTCAGCTCCACCCAGAGCAGTCGAATTGGGGGACACATGTACGAGATTTTAACTCACCTCCAGGTGAGTCACGTGTAGACTAAAGTGTGGGAAAACACCCTAGACTGAGATTCCAGAAATCTCACTGTCTCTCCATCATCAGGGGACAAGCTAAGGGCTGAGGTATGTGGTCCAGTAAGCCCTGGAGCCTGCCTGCTTGGGTTCAAACCCCAACTCTGGATTTGCTTCTGGGTGACTTCAGGCAGGCTCTGTGACTTGGGACTTTGGTCTCCACTTATCACAAGGGGCCAGCACTTGCATCAAGGGCCTAAGGTGAGAATGCAGGGAGGCCACATGTGCAAAGCACTTCAGGCTCAGTGGCCAGTTCAGGTCTCCTAGTTCAGCAATTAACAGAGGCATGCAATTCAAGTCTCTCAGGTTGTGCCACACAGAACTTATTCCCTGAGTCCAATTCTGGATGGATGTACTGCTGGACCTACAAAGCTTTTATTTTTTTGAGACAAGGGTCCCACTAAGTTGCCCAGCCTGGCCTTGAGCTTCTGATCCTCCTGCCTGAGCCTCACAAGTTGCTGGAATTATATGGCTGCACTACCAGGCCCAACCTACAATGCTTTTTACATTCTTTTATTTGGTCATTAAATTTGGGGGATTTCATGTTTGAAAAGAAGGTTTCTGGCTTCTGGTGAAAAGTGGACATATCACAGTCTTACTGGGTCCACAATCCTGTGGCAGGAGTGGAACAGCAGCCCCTCTAGATGGGGTTTCTGCTCTTCACCACAGACCCCACCACTCCTTATCGCCTTGTATCCAAGACACTCTCCATTCATCTCAGGGCCCTGCCACAATGAGCATCCCAGACTGCCCCTGCCGTACAAGCCAGCCCAAGTCCACTCACCCAGGCCCCACCCTAGGTTCTCAGCAGCCAAAGTTCTAAAACAAACAGCCCTCCTGGATTCCCCTGCACCTTACCGCGTTTGAATGTCCCTGGTGTATTTAAGCCAGAGCTGGGTCCTCGATGTGCTATAGGAGTGGATGGCACAGAGCCCGTGGCTTGCACAGCTGTGTCTGTCCTTTCAGCTTCTACCGAGCTGGGCAGGGATGTCCTGGGCTTCTCCTGCTTCTGCTGCACAGCCAATTCCTGCCGCAAATCTGCACCAGGAAAAGAATCCATGATGAGTTCTTGCTTTTGGCTTGGGGGTGAGGGGAGTCTAAAAGAAGATGTGGGTCAGGGTAAAGCACTACTGGGTGAAGAGACCCCGAATAGCAGGAAACCCACAAACTCTGCCAAGCAGATTTGCAAAACCACATGATTATGCTTTTGGGTTAAAAACAACAACAACAAAAAGGTTGAAAAAATTTTTTAAAACCATGGTAGCAATACATTTTATTGCTAAAAAAAGAAATTCAACATAGCAGTGTATATAGAACCCTAATGAAATGAGAGAATGCTTTCCCCTGAAAGTACTGGTAACCCTATTGCCCCTGTGAATCCTAAGTGTTTCAATCCTTCTTGCTGCTTTTTCACACAGCTTATGTGTGTGAATATCTACTGAACATAAAAGGTGAATGATTTCTTTTGAGTAACAAGTGCAAATATCAGTTCCTCCTGCTGTGACCCATGCCCTCCCCACCAATGGCACATCTTAGCAGTCTTCCCCAGGCCTGAGTTACTCGCTATCCCTTATTTAATTTTAACAAATGTCTAACATCTCATAAATACATCTCTGCAATTTGAGTAGTCACTTCAAGACCATGGGGATTTAGGAATAACTACAGGTTGATGATTCCTTACCCACAATGCTCAGGGCCAGATGTGCTCCAGATTTTGTAGTTTTCCAATTTTTAAATATTTGCACAGATTTTACTGGTTGAGTATTCCTAATCTGAAAATCAGAAATGGTCCAAAATCTAAAACATTTTGAGCACTCAACTGGTACTTTTTAACTTTTTTTTTTTTTTTTTTGGTTTGCTTTTTAATCCCCTACCTACTGGCTATACATCAGAAATCAAGTTAGTAAGTTAACGTTATTAACAACTAGGACTTTAAAAAAATCTCATGTACAACTTGGAGGTCTCAGCAATGCCCGTGGTGGCAAGTCTAAAAGCCCTACCTCAGGACCCATCGGGCTCCAGAGCCCACGCTGACAAGATTCAGAGTTGTAAGCCAAATGCAGGATCACCATCAAGCCACAGAAAGAATGGGCTGGCCGTCCTTCCACCAGCAGGATTTTCCTCCCCACAAAGCTGTGTTCCTACTGAGCTTGGTGCTGGCTTGGCATGTGTGTTGATTACAGACAGCATCTTTCCTGAAATGAACTCTGCTGCTCAGAGCCAAAACCCCAAAGCAAGGCCTTAATCTGTGAACCCTAAAGCTATTTCCATAAACACTGATGGGGGGTTTGCAGATGTGTTTGTAAATACTGATGACAACTGACAATTCTGAGACTGGGAAGGGACCAAGGCAAGGGGTACACATCTCCAGTAAAGGCAACACTGGGCAAGGTCATGGGGCAAGACGCTGCCAGAGAGGAGGAGAGGACCACACCCGTGAAGTCAAAGAACAGGCCCAGGCCCTCCTGACCTCTGGCTTCATCCTTCAGCCGCTGAACAGATTCTAGGAGATTCTCCTTCTCATCAAGTTCACTTTCCAGGAAGGCGTTTCTCTCAATGGCTTGATTCAAGCGCTGCTCAAAATCTTCCAGAGACATGATGGTGGCTCTAGGGAAGAGAAAAGCAAAGTCATCCAAGATTGCTAAGGGCAGCATCCATCAGTTACCTATAGACCCAGGAGTCACTGAGGGTCAGACAGACCTGAGCACAAGTCCCAGCATGGGCTTCCCACATGCCCCGGACCTGGGCAAGTCCCTTAGCCTTCAGGGACTCGGGTTCTTCACCTGCAGAATGGGATCATCGGAGCTCCTGAGGCACACCAGGTCATAATGTCCACACAGCACCTAGCAGTAATCAAGGGTCGTAAGGACATGATCCACCCAGTCCCTACCGAGTGGCCATCTGCACCATCCACACAGCACCTACCAGTAATCTAGGGTTGTAAGGACCACATGATCCACCTAGTCCCTGCCAAGTGGCCATCTCCATCTCCTCTCAGAAGCTTACAACACAAGCTAGTACTGAGGACAGCCTAACGAAATGCACTTGCACTTCAGTAATGCACCTTTAAACAGGTAGAAGAGACCAGCTTTTACCTCTCAGTTCCAAAGGTCCCGCCCCAGTCTAGCTGCCTTGCCAACAACTGCTTCTTGTGCAGAGGTTTCCCTGGAACAGTGGTAAAGGCACTGACAGGGGCTGTAATGGAAGTGTGTTTAACCCTGGTGAGCTTCTTTCTCTGTGCCTCAGTTTCCTCATAGTAAAGCAGGGCTAGCAGCAGTATCTCCATGTAAGGGCCGGGGGTAAAGGAATACAAAGAGCGCCCACAGGTGTTCTGTATGTAACTGCTCAGTGGCAGCAAGGCAAGTGCTCTACCACTGAGCTACATCCCCAGCCCAGTGATCTTCACTACTGACCCTGCGTTTGTCTCCAGAGGGCCTTTACCATCCTGTAATCACATCTCACGGTGGCTGGAAACAGATGTTTGGGATGGAACCACGAGCCAACAACGAGCTCCTCCGTGTAGTGTCCTCGTCCCTTCAACCGCAAAGCAACGCTGGAACCCTTCAACCATGTTCAACCGTTACACGAAGTCTAGACAGTCAGGTTCGCAGCTAGCCTCGAAGGGTCTTTGGAAAAAACCCAACGGGATAAAGCCACCAGACATGGCTGATTAAAACCAACCAAGGAACCACAGGTAGGAACACAACACCAGAACTGGCTAAAATGCTCCTCAGGTCAGTGTGTCAGACAGTGGAAATGATAAGCCAGCTAGGAATCCACGTAACAAGGACACAAAGCACCGTGGGCATGCAGACAAGCTGTGGGTGAAGCGAAGACCCAGGATCATGAAGAAATCAGTTCTCCAAAAGTCAGTGATACAAGTTGTCACCATTTTAACAAAAACACAGGAATAGGGAGAGATTTGAAAGATCAAATGATAATGAAACAGGAGAGGAGCTGGGGATGTGGCTCAGTGGTAAAGCACTTGCTTGGCACCCGGAGGCCCTGGGTCTGAGCACCAGCAATGCACAAAAAAGAAAATTAATAATATTAATTAATAATACTAGTAATAATAATAATCAGGATAGCTCTGACAAGGCCTCAGGGAGCTAACTCCAGCAGGTGCAAGACACATGTTACTCCAGACCCTCAATACTGAACAACAGCATGGTACTTGTTAGAAAGACTGGGGGAAATAAAAGGTCCAGAAACAGATGCAAATATAACAACTGAACATGGTAAAATGGCATCAAAAATCACTGTGAAAAGGTGACAAGCTCAGGCCCAGGCTTGGGGACCACTGGGCAGACACCTAGAAAAAGTCATGTGGGCTACAAACATAAGAGAGTCAACTTCAATTCAGTATAAAAAAGATGGAGTGCTTAATAAACAGTGCCATAAATACTGGTTATCCATCTAAAGGAAATAAAATTGGACTGGTATTTTATCCTAAATATAAACTTTAGATGAATTAAGGCAATAAATGTAAAAAAAGATTAAACAATAAAACATCTTGCAAAAAAAAAAAAGAAGAAATGAAGACATTATAAAAGGAGATATTATTGATGACCTAAAAAGGTAAAATATTTGTATAGAAAATGATACCACAGACAAAGTCAGTTATTCTGAGCTGGGCATGATGGAGCATGCCTATAATCCCAACAGGATCATAAGTTCAAAGCCAGCTCCAGCAACTTAGCAAGGCCCTGTCTCTAAATTTAAAAAAATAATAAAATAAAAAAGGTTGGGGATTGGGGCTGGAGAGGTGGCTCAGCAGTAGAGTACTTGCCTAGCATGAGCCAGGACCCAGGTTCAATCCCCAGCATCACATACATAACTAAGTGGAAGAAAAAAAATTTTTTTTAAAAAAAGGACTGGGGATGTGGCTCAGTGGTTAAGCATCCTTGGGTTCAATCCCTGGTGAAAGAAAGAAAGAGAGAGATAGAAGGTAAGAAAGAGAGAGAAAAAGATCATTCTGGAAAAAAATATTTTCAATTCAAGACAAAGGGTTAGGACCAACAATGAACAAAGAACTCTTACAAATTGATAAGAAAGGAAGTTCCACTTCTGATAATGAGGCAGCTTGTATCAGACCAAACCTCCCATAGATTATGAACTATAAACTCTGGATAAAATGTAAAACAACAATCATCTGAAGGCATGGGCAGAAATGGAAGGAAATCAACACTTGGAAGAAGAGACCAGCACTGGTAAACTTTGCATATTTCCAAGCTTTACACCTAAGGCTCCAATAATAGAAATCCAGCACCACAGAAAAGCCTCAAATTCTGCATGTAGACTCTTTGCACACCTCTGGCTGATGCCTCACCCATACACACATGTGGCAAACTCAAAGCATCCATTAAGGCTTAAAAAAAGAAAAAAATTTTCAATTACTGTTCAACACATGAGAGTCAGTTTGGAATATAAATTCAGCCAAGTTACTGCGTTAAAAAAACAGACCCCCCCCCCAAAAAGAATCACCAGTACAACAAAATTCATAATTTCTGTAATATAGGGATCACAACGTCCAGAATGTAACCCAAAATTACTAGACTTGTTAAATGCAAGAAAAATGTGACCCCAAACTCAAGAGAAGAGACAAACACTGGTAACCAAACCTGACATAACCCCGATGTTGGAAATAGTAGAAAAGGATTATAAAATAGCTACTGAAGTTATGTTCAAGGATATATAGAAAGAAATCTCCATAAAGGAACAGAAATTATATAAAAAAGAACAAAAATACTTGATCTGAAAAATATAATACATCTAAAATTAAGCATCATTTAATCCAGTTTCACAACAGATTGGAGAAGAGACAAAAGAAATTCTGTGAACTTGGAACTAGAACAACAGAACTTGTTCACTTTGAGAAACCAGGGCAAAAGACTTAAAGAAAATTAAATACATACACACACATAGTATGTGTGTGTTTCTGTCTCTCACACTTTCTCTCAGGGAACTGATGGTATCAAAAGAACATGTGTGTAACTGGTATCCCAGAAGAACAGGAGAGAAAGAATGGGCAGAAAAAAAAATTCAGAAAAGAGTGACCCAAGTTAAACTTGGCAAAAGACAAATGTATAGATTAAAGAAACTCAGCAAACTCCTATCAGAATAAGGACAAAAGAAATCACAGCCAGGCACCTCCTAGTCCAACCACTGAAAACCAAGAAACAGAATCTGAAAGCAGCCCGAGAAAACACCACTTCCCACTGAGGGGAGTTGTTACTCCCTTTCCTTCCACTGAATGACCATTAACTCTAATCAGAGACAGGCCACAGACAATGGAAGTCATCTTTAAATGCTGAACGGAAAACAAAAGCCCTGCCAACCCAGAACTTTATATCTAGTAAAAACATCCTTCATGAATACAGGCGAAATAAAGATTTTCAGATAAATGCTACACTATCAGAAATCCTAAGACTGTTCTTAAAGCAGGAGGGACATGGTATTGGATGGAAACAGCTTTAGGAAGGAATGAAGAGTACAGGAAACAGTACATATATTGGGAAGCTGAAAAGGCTATTTTTCCACTCCCTTGATTTCTTTAAAATACATACGACCTTTGAAAGCAAAAGCTGTAACAATGTAGCATAGTATTTGTAGATGTAACAGATCAATAGATTTGTAATAGATATAACAGACTGCAGATGCCAAGAAGGAAGAGATACAATTAACTTCAGTGACTGAAAAATTGAAGATGTGTATCCTCATCCGTAAAGCAACCACTTAACACAAGGAACTTCAGGGAAAATGAAAATGTTCCACATCTCAATAGGGGGTGGGTTACATGAACACATGTATCTGTGAAAATCAACTGTACACTTAAGATCTCCTCATCTCATTATAATTGATATGTAAATTGCTTAACTGTACATATTTATGGGGCACAGAATAGTTTTAAGTATTTTTAAAAAGCAAGAGTGTTAATAAAGTTCTGGGGTTGGAGCAGTGGTTCAGCGATATCACACTTGCCTGGCATGCACAAGGATCAGGGTCTGAACCTCATACCACATATACAACTAAGTGTCGGTGCAACAAAAACCAGATGAAAAACTGAGTAAAACTGATTCTCTCTCTCACTCTCACGCTCAAAAAAATCTATAGTCAGAATAATTACACCATAAACGTTATTATTCTGCTAAACTATAGCACATCAGTTTAGGAAATACTGTTCTGTGGATTTGTTCCTTTCCTTCCTACCCCAGGACCATGGAACATGCTCATCCTGCTGCTGAGAATGCTTTTACCTCACTCTTCCCTGGATAATAAATAGTTCTTCATCCCTTTAGTCTTAGACTAAATGGCATTTCCTCTAGGAAGCTTTGCCTGACAATGTCCCATCCACGGTCAAATGGATATAGCCTATCACATGCCCCACAGCGTGCTGGCCTTCAGCACTTCTTGTTATAATTAATTAGCTTCTACTTGCCTGTTGTCAATTTTCCCCATGAGACTAACAGCCAAAAGGGCGCTGGCTCTGTTCTGCTCATTGCAGAGTTCTCTATACACACAGTGCCTGCTACCCACCTGCTGGAGCAAAGAGCCAGAGGAAAGGTTCCCAAACCACATCTCTCCTTCCCCACATACCGTTTTGCTCTCTCCAAGTCATCATTGGCTTGCTCCAGCTCCCGGATGTACTTCTGCAGTTGATCTTTAATGGCCTTGGTCTGAGCCAGGTCATCTTCTAGGGCTGAGATCTGCCGGTAGCCTTCAGAATGCTGCATCTCAAACTTCTCCTGGAAGGCAAAATCAGCATGGGTGAATGATGTAAGGCTTTGGTAAGCAATGTCTGTCTCTTGCCTGTCATCTCCATACATGCACTCCCTGCACGTTAGCTCCCGACAAAGGGCATTTGTTGCTTTCTGTATGTCCCACCAGCACCCTTCTTTAGGGGATTTTTTTCCCCACTCATTTTAGAGTCTTTATGGGATGTCCCTCCCATCACCCCAACTGAGAGTGCTCCAGACATCTCCAGCCTCCTAAGCTCAGTCAATAGGACCTTCTCTCTGAACTGGATCCTGGGTGAGTGATAGAAGATGGGAACGGGTGACAGGCATTTAATGCAGGCATGTCCGGCAACTATTCCAGCTACAGCTGAGGGCTTCCTGCTCCCCATTCCCCAAGCACCTGGAACCTACCTGCCCACTGCCAAACCTGGTCCCCATAGCCCCTGACAATCTTCAAATAAACCATTTAAGGTATCCGTGGATAAAGGAAGCCACGTGTACCACACTCACAGGAACCTGCTTCACATACTACCATGGTATTTCAAAGAGAGTACGGGGATGACCCAAAGCTGTGCAACGCAATAAGAGGAGGGAATCAGGCAATTAGTGTGACAACCGTCCTTTGATCCAGGACACTCCCCTACAGAATACGGGAAGTGACAAGGAACTTTTGAGCAAGGAGGGGAGAAGTGGAAGGGGAAAACGACTGTCACTAAGTACCAAAGGAAGCCTAGGGTAACTACTAGTACTTTCCAAAGGCAGGGAACAGTCCAGGTGGTGTCTCAATGATTGGTTGTGGAACATTTGTAGCAGTTAACATTTACTGCATATTTATCTCTGCACCAGCCTCAGAGATGTGGGAACTGAGGCTGTTACTTAACTTGCCCCAAACCAACTGGAAGCAAATGACCAAGCCAAGATTAAGCCTAGGCCACCTGAGTTGCTGCTGTTAAAATAATGACACTAGCCAGACATGGTGGTACATGCCTACAATCCCAACACCTTGGGAGGCTGAAGCAGGATTACATGTTCTAGGACAGTCTCAATAACTTAGCAAGGCCCTGTCTCAAAACAAAAAGTAAAAAGTATTGGGGATGGAGCTCAGTGGTACAGCACCCCTGGGTTCAGCTGCCAGTACAAAAACACAATGATGCTCGACAGCCCAGAACCATTTCATTCCAGGTCACCTAGATTCTGACCACTCTTTCTCCTGCTTTTGCTTGTCTTGCAAATTCCTTTCCTTCATCAAATGCCCTTCCTGGATATTTGGTTATGTTTTGTGGTGCCAGGAATCAAAACCAGGTCTCCTACGGTAGGCCAGTACTCTGCCACCAAGCTACACCCTGAGCCCCAACCCGCCTTCCTAGATTCTAAAAACACAGAGAAGTTTACATCCCATAAGAAAGGCCCACGGTCTAATCTGAAAGTTAAAAACAAGGGCAAGCTTCTCCTCTTGATTCAATCCAGTAAACAAAGCTGTTGCTAGAAACAGTCTGGACATGCCGAGTGGTGACGTAATGGTGCCTGGGCCAAGAGGCGTGGTGAGGGCCCCTGTGAAAGAAGAACAGCCAGGGCCAGATCACAGCCGTTTATTCACAGGGTGATGACAGGGAGGGCATTCCACACCTCCTGCTGCCGGGGTCCTTCTCATGCTGTTTCCTGGCTGTGAGCAGAGAGGAAGTACCTGCACACAGGCAGAGGCAGCCTCAGCCAGTGCCCAAGAGTGGGTGTCCCTGCCTTGAACCCTTTATTTGGAGTCATCTCCAAATAAAACAGGATCCTAGGCCATTAACCCTGATTCCAACGCGGTTCTGAGATGATGCAGGGTGCGTGTTCCACCACCCCATGGATTCAGATGATGTCCTTTGAACTTGTGACATGACACGCTGCGGCTGTCATGTTGCACTTTCACGTGGAGCTGATTAGAATAAGCTGTCAGCTGAGGAAGGCATCAATAGATGCTCTGTTTGATCCCTGCCAGGCGTCTGTATTCAACCCGATGAATAAGCCAGTTTGTCAAGAGGCCCATCCCAGCTGAACAGAGCACTCTTTCTCCGAGGTGTTTGTGTTTCTTCCCTGCTGTGGGGAGTATCACACACCTCTCACATGGTTGTGCTGAAGGGGTCTTCTGTGGGTTGGAGGGTGCAGCCTTGAAGCAGTTAATTACTTAGTAACCGAGTGATACTCAGCCTCCACAGAGGGCCACTCCAAACCACAGTCCACCCCACAATCCCTTGCTCTGCACAGCTTTTGTCCCCGAGTTCCCTTCAAGTCAAGAATTAGAACAATACCTCAGTGCCTATGGCAGGGTCAGGGCATCTACCCAAGTAGGCCTGGTCAATTAGGCAGCTGACACTTGGCTGTCAGAGTCAGGGATATGGAGATGGGAGAGGACTATGCTTTCCACTGATGTTGGCAAATGCAGGCCTGGCAGGGCCAGGTCCTCCACTTCTCAGGGCAAGTCAGAAATCCAAGTTTTTCTGGGAAGCCTTGCAAATTGTAGATTTTGATATTAAATTTTTTTTTAAAACCTAAAAATATCGATGTTACTATTGAGAGGGGAAGCTGTAAACAAACAACTGAATTCTAGTTAATGATGAACTGGCTGAAGCACTTAGGCAATCTACCTTGAAATGCATCAGAAAAAAAGCTGGTGGATGGAAAAATATAAAGAGGCAGGGATGGTCAATGTTATAGGATGACTAATTGGTAGATAAACAGATGTTCACTGGAAAATTCTATCCACCTTGATGTGTGTGCCTGGAAACTTTCAGGGTAAAATGCTGCACAGAACCACTAAAGGGTTAAGCTAACATCCATGGGCCAGGCTGATCTGCAGGTAAATGGCCAGTTTCCTTCACTGTTCAGCTTCCAATTTCTTGGAGCCCTTTCCTGTCCCCCTTTCTGAATCCCCAAGGCATGTGTAGGTCTCACCTTTTCCCATGCACTAGAAAGGCCAGGGTTCCACTGACACCTTGCCCCTGTCTGAGACAGCTCCAGGTGAGCTCTTCACACACACACACCCTGGCTACACACACCTCTTGTACCTCCAGCGGAATTCCCTTTAGCTGCTCCATGAAGCCTTCCCCAACCCACACAGATCTTTCTCTTGGATGGCCATCACATCAGAACCATGTGGCAGAACACACTTCCCTAACTGCTCCATGGCATTTAGTATGTCTTCCCAACGAAGCTTCCAGAGGGCAAGAGACCTCCTTTCTCTAGCCCAGGACACATACTGTAGGGCTTGGCCATTCTCACCAGTGCCTCATTCAGATTTCCATGGACAGAGAGCGGGAAGAGAGGAGGGAGAGAAAGTACTGGGGACTGAAATGCAGCAAAGACCATTCCATGCATGCATGATTATGTGAAAATGAACCCTGTTGTTAGGTATGACTATAACACAATAATGAAAACGTTTTTAAAACTTTTTTAAAAATTTATATGGAGAGGGGCTGGAGGGGTGACTCAGCGGTTATGGCGCTTGCCTGGCAAGTGCAAGTTTGCGAGCTCAATCCCCAGCACCACGTACACAACGAAATCTCAGAGCAACGAAAGCCACGTAAAAAACTAAGACTGATTCTCTCCCTCTCTCTCACTGTCCCTCTCTTTAAAAAAAAAAAGAAAGAAAGAAAGAAAGAAAAAAGTTTATAGGGAGAACGACAGACAGGACAGATGGACAGACACAGACATGTTGGGGCCCTGCCCAGATTTAGAGAAGTGGAATCTCAGAGTGGGGGTGGAATAGAGGTGGGGGAAAGGGAGGATGAGGAAATTTCCTCTCTCTGTCTGATGTCTATGCAGCTGGCTTGGTGGTCCTGACTGGCAGCAAGGGCTGAGAGCCCATCCCTGGGGCATGGCATGTCCCTGATAGTCATCTGCTAAGCCCTGCAGAATGTACAGCAGGCACAGTCTAGTCTCTACCTTTAGAGCAGTGGCTCTCCAGACGTGTGAGCGCGGTTACAGATGTTTTCGGCTGTCGCAACCTTGGAGATGAGGGGATGCCACTGGTATCCAGTAGATGAAGGCCAGGGGTGCAGTTAAACACCCCACAGTGCACAACTTAGCTCAGTATCAGGATAGCAGCCCCCCCTTTTCCAGAGGGGGACACAGTCCAAGGCATTCTGAAATGCCCAAAACTTCAGATAGCACAAAGCCTACAGATGCCATGCTTTATCCTATGCAAACACATCCATGATACAGCTTAATTTATAAATGTCAAGAAGTTAATAACACAAAATAGAACAATTATAACGATACTACAATAAAAGTTATATAAAATTTACTGATTGCTTATGTCTGCAATTTTCCCTTTAAGATGTTCAGAGATTTCAGGTGACCACAGGTACAGAGCCACAGAAAGTGGAAAGGTGGCTAAGGGGGGATGACTGCAGGGCCTGCATTGATGGGACCGTTCTACAGTCCCTCTGCCCATTAACAATACCCATGCACCACATGTGGCCCTTGAGCACAAGGTGGCAAGAATGCCTGAGACACTGAATTTCTTCCCGTTAACCTCCATTTCACCAGCTGCTGGAGCTAAGGGCTGCCATCACGGACAGCACAACTCTTGGCCTTACAATAGTAGGATCAGCAACTCTAGTGACAATCCAAACTCCAGATAGTCTCCCTGCCCTGTGCCCTGCAAAACAAGTACAGGGCACCAAGAAAGGCTGTGGGGACACATGTGACTTGCTTCTCACAGAGCTCTGTCCAGCAGGAACACCAGCCAGCCTTGGCCCACACCCTGCAGCACTCCTGCTCCCAGCCTGTCCAGACCTGAGCACACTCCCACAGACCCTCACCTTGACTGTTTCCAGCTCCAAGCGAAGGCGGTTGTTTTCTGACAAAAGGTCTCGGTTTCTACTTTCAATCTGTTGCAGCTGTGTTTCCAATTCGGCCTCATATTCTCGGCTTCCCTCTTGGAATTCCCGAAGTTCCTCCTGTGTATTCTCTGCCCTATGGCAGAATTCCCAAAAGTCAAATAATGATTTATTGACCTCTTAATGTGTTTTTGCATCATGCATGCAGCACGAAACCTAGGTCCTCTCTTTGCTCAACTATCATTATTTACATTTCACACACAAGGATGCGGTTTAGCCTTGAGGAGTGATTTGTCTAACCATCACACAAGAAATCAGAAAGGAACTTGGAACTAACTCCTGTGTGCCTCACTCCAGCACCATTTCTTAACCAATTCACTAGTCACTCGTTCCTTCAGCACATGTTTTTGAGCCCAACATATGGCAAATGTACTTTGGGTTTTGCATCCTCTGCAGATTTATTTTATCTCCAAAAATCGGACGCCCAATAAATGCTAACTTATCAACCACGAGTCATCACCAGCCCATCCCAAATGTGTGTCTGGCTTCTCAATCCTTAAAATTCAAGACATGCCCCCCCCCCCAACGTGTCCCGCCAAAACCAAACCTGAATTATCTTTAAGTCAAACTAAGAATAAAGAAACAAGGGGCGGGGCTGGAGCGGTGGCTCAGCGGTTACGGTGCTTGCCTGGCAAACACGAGGACCCAGGTTCAAACCCCAGTACCATGTACACAACTGAGTGACTAAGGCCATGTGAAAAACTAAATAAAGTTGTTTCTCTCTTTCTCTGTCTCTCTCACTGTCCCTCTCTCTTTAAAAAAAAAAAAAAAAAAAGAAAGAAAGAAAGAAACAAGGGGCTAGAATAAGACCTCTACGTGGAGATCATGAATTCAACAAGGAAGAAAGATGCTGAACTCAACACACACACCCCTCTGAATAAAACACTGGTTTCAGATTTTAAAATCTGCAACAACCTATTTTGCTAGCACAGGGGAAAGTTCTTTTCTAAGTTCCCATCTGTAACAGACTAGCCTTGGCATCTAGGAGCAGATAGAAACCCTTGCAGATCATGAGATGGAAAAGCTGCCCCGCAGGATGGTTAGGAGCACAGCTCCACAACTCAGGCTCCAGTTCCTCACTGGCTGGGACCCTGGGCAGGGTACTCACTTCCCTGAGGCTCACCCCATCTATAAAACGGGGGCTAACAGTTCCTTCAGAGAGAGCTTCTGAGAGCGTAAGGTGAGCCTGTCAAAGTGCAGATGCACCGTGGGCCTGTGGTAAGTGGCTGTGGCTATTCCCACAGGAGGAAAAAGCAAGGTGGACTTCGCAGGACTGACCTCTGCTTGTAGGTCATTGCCAAATCTTTCCAGTAGCTTGCTTCTTCTTCCTCAGAGCCAAAAGTCTTTCCTGAGTCCTCCATTGTGAAAACAGGGAAGAGATCACTTTTCCTGGGGCATGGTGTCTAGGACAGAAGGTTTTAAAGTTATTGCCCATATTGGGGTAAACAACTGATCGTTAACAACAACGACAAATCCTTGAAATTTATTCCAGATCAAGTGATAAGATATTGCCCCTAATTGGAAACTAAATCCAAACAAAAAATAGCCCACCTGTCACATTCTATAGATTAACATCCAGATTTATGTTTATCACTCCACGCATACTTATTCAGCATCTCCTACAGGACCTAAGGATCCAAATAAGATGTCTGCAAGTGCCCTGGCTTTCCCTCAAGGGGCCTTGTAAGGGGAGGAGATGTAAATTACTCTGTGGTCAGCGCAACGACACAAATATGCACAGGATACTGACATGGAATACATCAGGTTTATTTAGAGTATATGCTGTGGTATGTTTGGACATGCAAATGGTAGAGGAGAAAGAGGCCACCAAACAGAGGCAAAGGAGAGAAACAGGAAGGTTCGTCCCAGGAAGTCGGGGAGGTTGAAGGTTGAGGAGGGAGCCCAGTAAGATTAAAAAAGAGGGCTTTTTGGGCTGGAGTGGTGGCTCAGCGGTTTCGGCGCTTGCCTGGCAAGCACGAGGACCCGGGTTCAAACCCCAGCACCATGTATACAGCTAAGTGCTGGAGCGATGGAGGCCATGCGAAAAACTAAATAAAGTTGTTTCTCTCTTTCTCTGTCTCTCTCACTGTCCCTCTCTCTTAAAAA